>LZPO01117028.1:291045-304071 GCA_001675575.1 Neotoma lepida
GAGAGAGAGAGAGAGAGAGAGAGAGAGAGAGACCAGTTTAGCAATATTCCAGCAACTCAAAGAACAGCAAGACAAAAACAACAGAAAGCAGCACCCTGCATCTTTGCACTCACCATTCTGGGGAGGGAGCTGACTTTACTACCAAGGTATGGCTATGTTTGCAGGGCTGCTGGGAGCCTCTTGGNTAACTAACAGCGAATAAACGGGAAATGTGAGCTTTTCCATTGGATGTGCACCGTGTGCTGTTATGAATCAGAGCGGGCAGACAGATCGTCAAGCTACTCAACACGCAGCCACACTTCAGGGGACTCGCAAACCTCCCCAGACTGAAATAGCCAGAAGCCAACCCAAGAGGGCCTGATTAGCTAAACTGACAGGCTGACTCCCCCGCCCCTGCCAGGGCCCTACCTTCCAGTTCTGCTCCAATCCTGCTGGTGGAGAGCATCCTTCAACCACCCACAAATGGGGGAGGGGCTGGAGGGAAGCCAGGAGCTGGTCCTCCCTCCCTGGTGTGGTTCCTCCCCTACTCCATCTTCCTCTCATAGGTCCCCAAGCCCCAGACTCCCTCTTCTTCTTCCAGAGAAGGGCTCCTCTATGGATCCAGGATTTCCTTATTTTTTTTAATTATTACATTTCTTTAGTGCATGTGTGCATTCGTGTCTCTCTCTGTGTGTGGTCACAACCATCCATGGTACTATGTGGCAGTCAGAGGACAACTCTCAGGAGTCCATCCTCTCCTTCCTCCACCTGGTTCCAAGGATCAAAGTCAGGTCATTAGGTTTTGTGGCAAGCAACTTTGCCAGCTGAGCCATCTTTACAGCCGCAGGATTTTTTGATTCAAAACTAAACCAAACACGTGATCAAATTAACCCACCAGGCAGGTATCAAATCCTGCTGACTAGATTAGGACAGTTCCTAGACTGGAAGGGAGGTGCAGCCCAAACCCAGGGCTTTGGAGTGCACATGGAACCAATAGGGAGGAGACAGTCTGGGTCTGTTCCCAGATGCTAACATCATTCCCACTCTTCCTCTTCCTTGTAAACAAAGCAAGATGAGTGCTCTAAGGCTGGGGATAGCCCACTCCAGCTCAGATTTAATACTGTAGCATTCCCCTTGTGTTTATTTTTCCAGCCACCTTCTGCTTCCATCATGTGATCTTGGCTCCCTTTGCCCATGGGTGACAGTTTCCTTCACAGACCTTTTGTGTGCTTGGTGGCTTGCTGGCTGTCTAAAACAGGGTATAACTCTGNGGCCCAGGCTAACCTGGAATGCTTCATCCTCCTGCCTCACCCTCCCAAGTTCTGGGATTATAGCTATGTACTATCATGTCTGACTTGATTTTTTTGTAAGTTAAAATAAAAAAGAGAGTTTTTTTTAACGGTGTATGTGTGTGTACACATGTGTATGTGTATGGCATGTGTACATATTCCTGTGAGTGCTTGTACACATGCATGTACATGCATGCACATGTATGTGGAGGTCAATGTCAGGTATCTTCCTTANTTTGACACAGGGTCTTGACCTGGAGCTCATCAACTCTAGGCTGCTTGGCCAGGGAGCCACAGGGATTCTCCTGTCTCTGCCTCCCCAGCACTAGGGTAACACACCACCACACTCAGCTTTCACATGGGTGCCGAGGATCTGAACTCAAGCCATTAGAGTCCAATTCTAGAAAAAAAATTAATAATAGCATAGGTGGTGGTACTATTAACTAAAACTCAAGCTCCNTGAAGTGCCACGGGTTGTCTTGTGAGAAAACTCTTAAAGGTGCTCATTACAGATCCCTNCAAACTTAGCCAGGCACAGAGTGCGAAAGATCAAAGATCATAAGACCTAGGAAGCTGGGAGGGAGGTGGGCTCTGAGCCTGGATCGCTTCTCTAGATGATCTCTTAGTATATAAGTGCTGTGTGACTCCCAACCTCAAAATAAACACACCTTCTCTGTGGCTTCTGAGACAAGGTGATTCCTCCTGNGCACCAAGAGCCACCCTGGCAAGTTCAAGCCCTATAAACTGCTCCCTCATGGGGCTCACTTAAAGATGTTTGCTATAAGCTGAGCATAGTGGTGTGTGCCCATCATCCTGGCCCCAGGAGGNTGAGGAAGAGAGAGAGGCTGTGAATTGGAGGCCAGCCTGGACTACACAGCAAGACCTTGTCTAAAAAGAAAAAAAGCCACACAAACAACTGAGTGCTGGTGAGATGGTTCAGAGGGTAAAGGTGCTTGCCACCAAACCTAATGACCTGGGTTCAATCCTCAGGACCCACATGGTTGAAGGAGAGCCATTGTCACACAATGCCCTGAAGTGTGCAGTCCTCCCCAGCCCTCCAGGGTCCCCCAGTCACCACAAAGTGAAAAGTTTAATGTAAAGGAATGCTTTCCAAGTACCTCTGGCATTCTAGTGTGTTCTCACGGGACAGGTGGTCAAAAGAGGGCCATTTAGCCATTTATACAGTCATGGCGACCAGAGAAGCTGCCTGATGCTGCACAGTTTTCTCAAAGCCCAGGTACAAGATGGTGGCCCAGGTGCAACCCAAGGCAGGGACAAAAGGAACGGGACAAAAGGAACAGGAAAGAAGTCCCAAGGCCAGGGTCTCATCCTGCCTCACACCATCTTCTGGTCTCACCCTTCTGATACCAGTGGAGAACTGATTCAAGCCAGGAAGCATAAAGAGAAAGACCCAGGCATCCCACAGAGGTCAGCAGAGTCCCGCTCATAGCCCCATGGTAGGCCACCATTCAGCCCTCCAGCAAAGAAGGATTCCTGTTTTGTTTGTTTGNTTGGTTTTTCAAGACAGGGTTTCTTTGTATATCCTTGGCTGTCCTGAAACTTGCTGTGTAGACCAGGCTGGCCTGGAACTCACAGAGATTTGCCTACCTCTGCCTCCAGAGTGCTGGGATAAAAGGTGTGAGCAACCTGTGGATTCATGCACTTTTAAATGGCTGCAAAACACCACAGATGACCATTTCCTGACTTTCAGAAAGTCTCTGAAATTCACTGACCAAAACCAATAAAGTTTTGTGGGTGCATAGCCATGCTCATGCTCTGACCTCCCCTTGCTTGCTTTAGTACTGTTTTCCCAATTGAAAAGTTGTGGCCGAAGAAAAAGAATATTCCTATCTGTGTTCTGTAGACNTCCAAAGACTGTTTCTAAGAGGGAAACCAGGACCCTTGAGAAGCAGGACTTACACATCCGCCTCCCAGCCTGCAGTTCAGATCCCACCATGACTGCTAAGTAGCTGTGTGACCTTNGNCTTAACTTCTCTGTGCTGAAATATGGTTTAGGTAGCTGAGCAGTGACCCACCACTGTAATCCCAGAGCTCAGAAGACCAGGCAGGAGCTAGCCTGGGCTATATAGCAAGAGCCTGTCTCAGAAAAAGAAAATGTATTAATTCGATGAAGAACCATAAGAACTTGTTTTACTGTTCTCTGCTCGCTTCCTTGGACATTAGAGGGGCAGAGACTGTGACCTATGTTCTCCAGTGCTGTTCCATAATTAATGTCATCCTNGTGTTGAGCAACTATTCAACAGTATCCCAACAACTTCCAAGACACAGTAGATGTACAGTAAATGTGACCTTCATTGAACTTGAAATCAGGACCTAGGCAATCCATGAAAAAGCAGGCCATTCCTGGGGATCAAAGCCAGAGGAGGAGAGGGGTCAGGTTCCACCAGGTGGCAGAGCATCTGAGGAGCAGGGTACAAGGGAGCAGAAGAGCCCTAGCGGGGTCTGCAGTCGTCCCCCCTACACGTCCTCCCAAGCCACACTACATACACACCAAGCTGAGGCTAGAAGACAGAAGGTGAGTCCCTGGACCTGGGAGTTACTCTGCTCCCTTCCTCTTCGACTAAGAGCAGGCAGTCCTAGAACCTCGCAGGCTCTTCCGATCTGTTCGTGGGTCTGGCCGCGTGACCTTGGCGATGACCTGTCACCACTTCTCAATTTGTAAAAGAAACGGGTTTCTTCGCCAAGCAACACAGTTCATGCCCACCCGTCCCCTCCAAAGAAGGGGGAAGGGTACTTGGAAATTCTCTGCGTCTGGGAGACTTGGGGGTGCTCTGTGAGAGGGATGGGGGGGTTCCTGCACTTCACAGACCTCAACGGATTCAAGTGACCGTCCCCGCAGTCCTCACTAGTGTGCTCTGGCCTCTGGATGTCCCCACCCCTCTGCACCCAGTGCCCGGGCGAACGATGTCCTTGTCCCTCCAGGTCTGAACAGCTGCCTCCAGCTGGCTCCACCGGCCAATTAGCCCGAGCCGTCACCACGGCAACGGGCNCTGGCGGGTCGGGTGGCTGGCGCGCCCCGGGCCGCCCTCCCGCAGCCCCTCCCCTGGGGTGGGTGCCAGGGGGACGGGGTGGGGGCGTGCAAAGTCACCCTACGATCTCTCTTCCCTGGGAGGTGAGTGCAAGGATGCAGGTCCCACGCAGGGCCCTCCATACCGGATCTGAGGTCCCCTGCCCTGGCTCCAGGACACGCACAGGTGCCTGCTCTGGGGCACCCGTTGTTTTTGTTGGTTTTTTTGTGGTTTTGGTTTTTTTCCCCCTCTAGTAAGTTTGTGGGAGCTGGGTGGTGCGCACTCCCGCGTCGCGCGCTCCCGGCAGAGGGGGCGCGGTCCCCGGTATCCCCTGGCCGTCCCCCCCAGCCACAGTCCTACCTGGATGTACGCCATCTTCGCCCGCGCTCACTCACTCCGGTCCGGGCATGGCGTCGCCACAGCCCCTTTGCCCTAGCCGGGCCGGCGAGGTGGCACGACCAACCGGCAAAACACCAGTGGGCGGCCCGGTGGCCCCAGACGTGACTGGCGTGACTGATGAGCAGCGCCCGCCCCTCCGCCGACCGCCCCGTCCTTGCCCAGCCCTGCGGGGCCGCCTCCCTGGAGCGCAGAACCGGGATGCCCTGAGGTTCCCCGCTTCAGCCTCCGGTGGGCCAGCACCCACAGCCACACCTTGGGGAGCTCCCGGGTTGCAATAAAGCTGGGACGCCTGGCCAGGAAGTCCTGGGCGAGCCGCGGGGACTGCGGCGACCCCGGCGCAGGCGGGGTTGGCGACGCTGGGGCCCGAGCGCGGGAGGCGGGGGAGGGGATGGGGACCTCGAAGGGGTAGGCGGGGATGGTGCTCGGGTCAGCGCCGCCGGCAGGCACTAGAGNGGTACCGATCCACTGCCTGATCGACAGCAGGGCTTCTGGGGAGACTGAGAGGCTGAGGTGACACCTCGCAGCCGGTTGTGGGGTCTGGAGTTGGAAGGTCCTCTCCAACCCGCTCTCTCTCCAAGCGGTTTGGCGAAAGTTTTAGGCCAGGCTCACCCGACGCGCCTAGAACCGGGCTAGGGAGTGTGTAGAGGCTGAAGGGCAGGCGCCACCTATTTAGGGTGGACCTGGCGGTTCCTAGGACAGTGCTGGGGCAGGGGGACTTTCACCCTCGCCCGGCTCTGCGTGGGCCCCTTTGCCCTAACCCGCTCGGCTGGAGCCCAGGACGCAACAGGTCTGGTGCAGGGCGGCCGCGCAGCGCCACCCAGCGCCCGGCTGCGCCCGGGGCGCGACTCNCTCTGCTCGAGGGCAGCTGGGACCCCAGTGTTCAGGACCTGTCGCGGCCGGTCGGCTTCGCCTGCTGGCTGGACCCCTGCATTGGAAGATCGCCAGTACATCTCCCAGCCCAGGGTCNCCATCACTAGGCCACAGAGGTCGGTGCAACCCTCCAGCTAGGGACTTGAGGTGGAACATGGCCCTCCTTGAGTTTCTGTTTTCCATGCTTGGCAGCTGGTGTCGCTGCTCACCAACTCATCAGGCTTGTCATGTTAACCTCTTGGCGTCCCAATCTTTCCACCAATAAAAATGGAGTCAAATTTCTGCCCAGCCTAGCCTCCAGGGGAGATAAATGAGTAAAGGAATATGGAAGTAATTAAGTATGTAATGCACACAAGGAAATATCTAGCATCTGGGAGTACGACATTTGTAGCACAGCGTGCGACATGTTGAATAACTTGATTCTCTGAGCCTAACAGCCGTCACCTTCATTGGAGCAGCTGTGCTACTTTGTAAGCGAACACCGAGGTAGGGCTTGTTGACTGGTGGGGCTGGACCCCTCGCCTTAGATGCTGGCTGCTCCCTCCCGCACTTCCCAAATTACGTCTGTACGTAATTCTGCCCTAATTGCATGCAGCCTCGCGGTCTCCTGAGATGTTAGAGTATATAGACTGTGGAAGGTTAATTGATGANAGTTGGGTTGGTGGGACGACCTTCATATACGCAGCTAAGGAGAAGTGAGATTTTTTTTTCCCAAGTGGTGCAGATTCTTTGGGGGGCCACCCATACTCCTGTAAGTAACCCCTCACCCATGCTCTATAAGTAAACCAAACAAACTGTGGTCCTCCGAGCTGGATCATGGTGGAGTCACACTTTGCTTTGTCTTTGGACTCATTTGTGGGGAGTTTTTATGTTTCTCCTGGGAAAGCACACAATTAGTGTGGATAATGGGTCAGGCAAGTTCATGTTTCCAGGGCATCACTCAGGTGCCTTGGTCCTGTCATGTATCTCTACTACAGAGCCTAGAGCAGGGTACGTCCTCAGCAAGGTGTCCACTTGTTGCTGCAGATTCTGTCCCCTGTACTGAGTTTAGCCCCTATTTAAAGATGGGGAAACTGAGGTACAGAGAGGTAAGGCTACTCCCCAAGGCACTGACTGCCTCCCTCACACTTGGCAAGCTTAACTACATTACGGTATTTACCTGTATTTATTTAGTGTTTCCTTTGTGGGGGAGAAGGCTTCACAGAGGAAGCATACTTCTTAGAGAGATGGGAGGGGCTAGAAGAGTTTGATAGATGTTTCTATAAGAATACCTAGCTTACATTATTAATTTTGAAATCAATTCTCACCATGGAGCCCAGGCTGACCTCAGACAGATCAAACTGTCTCCACATCCAAGTCTGGGGTTACATGCATGCATTAACTGTGTCCTGCTAAACCTAAGCCCATCTTCACTTCTGTCTTCTACCTTTGGCACACATTCACCGTTTTAATTTTCAGATAAACTTGAAGTAGACTCCTTTACTGCCCTCTGTTTAGATATGCAAAAAGGAGGCATATAGAGGTAAGGAAATTTGTCTAGAGGGTACATGGGTTCCAGGAGCTGGGATCCAGCAGGAAGCCTAAACTTGAGTCCTTCCCCTAGCCACTGTGGCTGCTGGCTATAACGCTTGATCCTAGGGGGAAGGGAGACAAACTTCTCGGAGCAAGCTTAACACTTGATGTCTGTCCCCTTCTCTCATCTGTCCCTTCTCCTCTCTCCTTTCTCCTTTGCCCTCCTCTCCACCCCACCTCCATCTCCCCCATCAATCATTATCATCATAACCACCTATTGTCCTCTCTCCTCTCTGGTGTTTTGTAGATAAGGTCCCACTGTGTACCTCAGACTTGCCTCAAAGTCACTATGTAGTCAAGGTTGTCCTTCAACTCTCCAGTCTCCCGCCTCTGCCTCCCTAGGGCTGAGATTACAGGCATGCACCATCACACTTGGCCCCCGGGACCTTAATCTCTTAAGATTGGAAGTCTGTGAGAATACTAAGTTCCCTAGCAAGGGAAGTGTTTACTTGGCATGGGAAATCATAGAATCTGCTAATCTACTTCTGTTATTATTAAATGTCTTGGTTGTATGCAAAGTACCTAGCACAATGGGTGCCTAATAAATATTTAAGTGCTTGCTGAGTGAGTAAATGGACAGCAATGGTTGCTAACAAGTACAGCTCTGGACACTCAAGTAAAGTGTTACACTGGGGTGCTGAGCACACCACACCAATCCTTGTTTAATCTCTGTTGGAATTCTACAAGGCTGCTACAGTGGCATCTCTCTCCGTTTTACAAGTGAGGAGGCTATAGTGCTGGATTGGAGGGCAAAGTGAGCTATCATATCCAGCTTTGAGATGTCACCTGGACTCAGACCAAGGTTGTATCTGTTTCAGTGAGGTAGATGACACTTTTTCTCGTGAGGGACAAACAGAACTACCTGTGACTTGTGGAGCGACTAGGGAAAGTCCCGAGGTTACAGAGCAGGGATACTGATCCAGAGTGATGAGGGACAGGGAAGACTTCCTTGAGGGACTGTCATTAAACTGAGTCCCAAGAATTGCAGGCAGGGGGATTGTTCTGGGGGTCAATGGTGCTTGATTTCAGGGATCTATGGAGAGATGTCCACGTGGTCTGTGAACTTACATTACAAAGGCAGGCAACAAACCAGAACATGTGCTCTGACCAAGGGAAAGCCTGTGGCTTTATACTGCCTTACAGCTGCTGTCCACACTTGAAATTCCATTTGTATTCTTTTTATAATTTTCTTTTTTNTAAAATTTATTTATTTATTTATTGTGTATACATATGATGTGTGTGTGTGTGAGGGAGTAGGGCAGGCATGTGTGTGCCACAGGAGGTGTATAGAGGTCAGAGGATGACTTTCAGGTATCTAGTCTTTCCTTCTAACATGTGGGTCCAGGAGTAGAACTCCTATCATCAGGCTGGGCAGAAAATGCCTTTATATTCACAGAGCCCATGCTTGGACTTCTTACAGCTTGAAAATTGCAATAGTTATCAGGCCCAACACTAGATCTTTGCATTGAGTGCGTCGGTGAAGAAACACATGTAAGTTGAGTTTGATGGCACATGCCTATAATCCCAAATACCCAAGAGGCTGAGGCAAGAGGATTAAGCAGTCCAGGCCTGCTGTGTGGTGTGTGGTGTGTAGTGACACCCTGAATCAAAACCCAGAAGATGACTACAGTTTATATACGTGTTCTTATACCCACAGATAAGTGGAGTCCTCATCCCTCTGTAAGGAAACTTCCCTTTGCAACAGATGGAGACCATTACAGGAAAAGCACAACCAATTAAAATACACAGTTGTGAAGCTGAGTCCCAGTGGATACATGTACANAACAACTCCTGCATCCAAGGCTTAAAGAACTTTTCAGAAGAGACGGTGGAAAGATCATAAGAGCCAGAGAGGATCAAGGAGTTCGTTGTGAGATTGTGTGTCTGGGGAATGTCAGAAACCACACCCATAAATCTCAACAACATGACTGCCTAAACATGAGCTGAGCAATGACAACAGTAGACAGGCTAAAGGGACAAGGGAAAGACCATGAGGCCTCTACCCTACAAAAAGAACTGCAAGTAACTAAGGAATGCTGAGAGCAGGAGAAATAGTCTTTCCCAGGGAAGAGCACACCAATTGGTTATCAACACCAAATGATCAGTCCTAAAAACATACATATGAGTAACACTATACAAACCGAGCAGGTTGTATTTAGGAATGTTTGTGTATATACGCATATGCATGTAATAACAACTAGTGATAGAAGAGGTCATGAATTTGAAAGGAGCAAGGAGGGATGTATGGGAGGGTTTCAATAGAGGAAAAAGAGGGAGGAAATGATGTAATTATATTATAATCTCAAAAATTAAAGAAAAGTAGAAAATAAATAAACAAAACTAAAATCCAGGGGGAAAAGGAGGAAGCTATATATTACCATATTTCAATTTGCTTAAGTATTTTGATACCTGTATATCTAAGTAGTTAATTTCTCTGATGTCTGATATACTGTGGTCTATACTTGTAAAATCATTCTCCTGAAATTCAGTGTACAGGCTTCCATGCACTGCCCAGGTCCAGTGGTACAGGGGACAAAGAACCCCCCCTCAAAGCAGCAGGTACATTGGTTTAGCTGCAGACCACAATGAGCCCAGTAAGGTTCAACAAGTACAAAGACCAGAGGTCAAGCAGTTTCCTGTCACTCCATGAGAAAGAAGGGACTCATTAATGGGAAGTCCAAGGGCAAATCCTGCAGACACAGCTGGAATCCGGGGTGTCCTAGAAGCCACAGAGTCCCTACATCTATCATCTCTTACGGCTTCTTTCAAAATATATATATTTTTTTGTCCCCAGGGTAGACTTGCTTCTTGAAGCAAAAGAGACAAAAGGGGAAAAAGCGTCCTTGGTTTACATTTTTTGTTTGTGGTTCCAATGAAGAGATTCTATGTCATATGTAATGGTCCTGCTTCGGTCACATGCTGAGCCAGAGGACCCAGCACCCTGCTAGAGTGAGACTGGGCAGGCAGCCAGATACGTGTGGCATCAGGAATCACTATCTGGTGGGGACCACATGGATGGCAGGAAAGGCTGGCTTTTTAAGAAAAAGATGCTGGAGTCAGAAGCATTAATCCCACCCTGAGGTAGCCATGGCCCATCTAGAGNTCCCTAGTTGCATACCAGAGGAAAGCATAGATATTTGTGGAATTCTATCCCTCCTAATGCAGGACACTCTGGGGACTGGTTTCCAGTTCCTCTTGTGGTACTGCTACCATCTCCAGCTCTTAAGATGAACCAGCCATCTCCCTAGAGCACCAAGCCCTGGGTGGCAGACCCATACACATAATAACAGTCTTCAGAAGGGAATTAGAGGTGGAACGCAGTCTCCAGCCCTTACAATACCTGTTATCATTCAAAAGTGCCAGGGTGGTGGAAACGGCTGTTGCCACCCATCTGAGCGATGCAGCTTCTGGCTCAGGGACTGTCAATTTTGGCCATTCTCACTGATGGAACCTGTTGCCTAAGTCCATTTTAATTCTATGGCATAGAGAACATGTCCTTCAGATCCTGCCTTAGCTATCCCTGTATCCCTCCCTGGGCTGTGTTTCTACCCAGAATGCCAGGGTAGTAAGAAGGCTTAAAGCTAATTAAACAGCTATTCTGAAATAGGAAGGCAGGCCATCTGTTAAACAGGGTCTCCAGAGCCCAAGCTATGCTATGTGGTCATCAGAGTTCTTTTGGTCTCTATCTTTGCCAGGGGCAAAAGCTCTGTCTTGTCTACCTAATGGTGTGCGACTAGGGGCAAGCCATTTCATCTCTGTGAACCTCAGCTTTCCTTATCTGTAAAATGAATATCATATACTTTCCTGCTGGGACTGGAGAGAACTCTAGTCGCTGGGAAAAATCCACAAACATGGATGCATAGTTCACCAGAAGTGGTTCCCTTTCTTTTCCCAAAAGCATACATTTAACCTGGGCCTTCTTGTTTTATTTTATGCTTGGAAAAGCAGAGTTTGTCAGGGAGCAAGAAGGGACAACATGGAGGCTGAAATCCTGGCTGTTGGCATCAGCTAGCCTGCCTGAAAGTCATGCTGCTCACCTCTCATTAGCTGTGAGACCTGGGATGCGTTTCTCTGTGGGCCTCAGCCTCTTCCTCAGTGAATGGGGTCAAAATCAGTGCTTCATGGCAGGAAGCACTCTCCCTGATGGTGCACAGAATAACCCTGCATTTATCTCATAGCACTGTACCAACCCCCAGGAAGGTCTCAGTAAATGCTCTCCGCTACTCTCTTTTTATTCTCAAAGTGTATGGGCTGAAGATAATAGCACTTCCTTAGCGGTCTGAGGCCTTGGGTGGCACACACACACACACACACACACACACACACACACTCCCACACACACACAAGCACACACAGGCACACATACTTGAACACACTCATACACACACCCCAGACAACTCCCTATCAATGTGAGTGACCCCCCTACTTGCTTACCCTGAATAGTTCTCCTTTTTCATTCNTGGCCATGATTGAGATCAGAGCCACCTCAGACACAGGTTATTCTTAAACTGGACTGTACAGAAGGGGTGACAATCTCATTAAACTTCCTCTTCACGAATTCACTTAGACACTGGGATGTAGTAGGTTTAGGAACGGGACCTAGGAAACCCCCGTTCCTACCAATTTCCCAGAGGATGCTGATGGAAGGAGGTGCTGCAAAGTCCAACCTAGACCTTAGCATGTTAGGACATCGTCTCTGTGGTACTTCTGCACTTCCCAACTAGAAGGATGCTGTCCATCAGCCAGACTGCCTCTGAGTGATGTTCAGTCATTGGCTGTTGGGGCTCAGAGTAGGACATGGCATGGAGGTAGGGCATGCACCTGACGGACATCAGCTCTGGAGACATTTGACTCACCCGTGCCGCTTGCCCTCCTGCTGGTCCCTGCAACCTGCCAGACATCGCTTCATCTTGCATGCTGTCTGCTGGCATCTCCCCTAAGGATCTTGCTTAGATGAAGGAGTCTGATGACCTAGTCTTTAAAAACCCCTGGGACCCCTACACTAGCTAACTGAGGTTGGTAACTACAGTCAGCCAAATCCTCCCCACCTCATGATTCAGAAAAGGATNGCTAATGATTTAGTCTTCAAGAAGGAAAATCTGAGGGCGATTTAATAACAGCCTGCACGCATGTGAAGGGGTATTTGCAGGGAATGGGTGACCACCTGTTCTCTTTCCCTCCCTCCCTCCCTCCCCTACAGCTGGGAAGAATGGAGATGAGACCTAACTGCAGAAATTGCAGAGGATGCTGGGGTTAGCATGGCCATGACAACACAGATGTGACTCCAAGGGGCAGCACGTGAAGTCTGCTTTCCTGGATTAATGCTGAGACAGTAGCTTGGAATCTGCTGTGTAGTTTTCTCCCAGAGGCAGGAAGAGGATCTGAGGCTGGGGGTTACTTCCAGCTGAGCATGGCACCTGCACCTTAGTCAGCCCTGCTCCCTAACTTTTTGTGCCCTGAGAGCCATGATGATTTTCTTTTCTCTTTTCCTTCCTTTCCTTCCTTTCCTGCTTGCTGGCTTGCTTGTGGAGGCCCACAGCGGCTCTCTAGTGAGACCTTACTCAGGGTCAGAGAATCTGAGCTTGCTTTACCCAGCAGGGCTGCATAAGGAGATGATATGGCCATGGGTCTGTTTACAGGTGTTTGGAAGGGTTTATACTTGGCTGTGAGGTGTGCTTTGATCTTGCAAGGGGGAGGTCTTTTGCCTCTCCCCTTGACATATTATAAAAAGCTCTTTCGAACAAACTTCGAGGCTGTTGGGCATTAACCCAGGCCCTCCCGAAGCTATCCTGTATCTCTGTCTTTCTTCTCGTCGTCCAGGTCTATCTTTCTACCTAATATTTCCTCATTCCTCTCTCCTCCACTTAAGAACCCTTCATAAGGTGGGA
>LZPO01117028.1:305027-317171 GCA_001675575.1 Neotoma lepida
GCCCTATTAGGGGATGGTGAAATCTTTGAGAGGAGGGAATGTAATGGGGTGTGCTCTTAAAGGGGACCATGCTCTTTGTCTCCTCCTTGCTCTTCTTTCTTCCTCCCTGGTTTTGAAGTGAGTAGGTTTGTTCTGTCATACTGAAGTGCTACCTTACCACAGGCCCAAAGTAACCAGTTGACCCAGTTGACATAGCCCCTCCTCCCTTTCTGTGTTGATTAGCTCAGGAGTCTCATTGCAGTGATGGGAAGCTGGATTGTACAGATACCAATGCTGCTGTCTCATGGACCACTGTCTGAGTGTCAGGGGTCTAGAAAATGGTGCCCTTAGAGATGGTGCCCTTTTATNCATAGCCTCCTCCCAGAGAAAGGATGAGAAAGGACAGTAGGCAGATGGACCCTGTCCCTAGACAAGAGGAACACAGAAGGCAGAGTATGGATCACAGAGACCTGGGTTCAGATAGGGAACACGTCTACACTGGCCAGTTTGGAACCCTTAGTTTCTTCATAACTCCTTGGAATGTACATAGCAGCTTACAGGAGCAGATGGATGAGAGAGTTGGGAGCCCTGTGCATCTTGGTGGCATGTGGCATGCAATTTACTTGTTTCTCAGTGATCAGCTGCTATTATTAGATGGAAGAGGGTACCATCAGGCAGGCATGGCAAGAAGTTCTCTCCTTGGTGCCTGCCATCTTCTAGAAGCTCACATGGAGCAGGAAGCATTAGGTAGCTACCTAAATCCCTCTCTCTCTCTCCTCATCCGTGTGTGTGCTTGCCCACGTGTCTGTGTGTGGAGGCCAGTGGCTGGTGCTGGAGTGTCTTCCTCTACTGCTTTCTACCTATAAGACAGGGTCTCACAGTGGAATTGGGGAGAGCTCACCAATTCAGCTAGGCTGGATGCCAAGCAAGCCCAGGGATCTGCCTGTCTTCACCGCCAAGCACTAAGATTATACTACCATGACTGGTTTTTTACGTGGGTACTGGGGATCGAACCCAGGTCTTCATGCTTGTGCACCAGACACTTTACCCACTGAGCCATCTCCCCAGTCCACAGATCTACCTCTTTCCCACGGAAGTTGAGCTATGACTGCCTAGCTGGCATCTGTACACTTGATGTGTGCTCCTGAGTGTCAGACGGAGCTAGATCAGAACATCCATGCAGCTGACTCTCCAATTCTTCCATCTTTTGTCTGTCTACAGTGATTCTCTAAATGTGTGCACAGCCCAAGTGCCCCCTCAGAGCACTGAACTCCCCTCTGTAACAAGCTGCTCCATTTCTCCAGACACAGGGTTGAGAATGGAGCTCAGCAAACTGGCCAAATGCAACTTTACTGGGATGCATGCTTCTGAGACAGCTGCCAGGCAACAGTGTTAAGGCTGATGATCGATGGCAGAGACCTGGTGCCCTGCAAAACCCAGACTATTTACCTTTATGGAGAAGTATTGGACCCCTGTATACTAGGGCTAGAGCTCAGCAGTAGAACACCTGCCTAGACTATGTGAGGCCTAGGCTTGATCCAAAGCACCACAATAAAATAAAACGGTGAAGTAGGGCGGCATAATACACTGGATATTAAAAAACCAAACTCCTGGCCTGCCCTCTCTGTTCTAAACCTGCCTCCTCATTGTCTTACTTCTCCAAGTTGCTTGAGTTGGAACAGGATGTTTTGAGTCATCCTTGGTGTGTAAACACAATCACACACAGTGCCACAATCACACACAGTGCAACAATGGGGATACATTGATCAGAAGCGTATTATTGGGCAATATTTTGTAAATATCAGAGTACATTCATATAAACCTAGACAGTGTAGGTAAGCTATTACATGTGGCCTTTCCTCTCTNTATATATTACTTGTTTGTTGTTTTGTTTTGATTTGATTTTTTTTTTTGTTTTTGTTTTTGTTTTTCTGAGACAGGGTTTCTCTGTGTAGCTTTGCGCCTTTCCTGGAACTCACTTGGTAGCCCGGGCTGGCCTCGAACTCACAGAGATCCGCCTGCCTCTGCCTCTCGAGTGCTGGGATTAAAGGCGTGCGCCACCACCGCCCGGCTTGATTTGATTTTCTTTGAGACAGGATCTCATGTATGTCAAGCTGGCCTCCTACTCACTATGCAGCTGAAAATGACCCAGAACTCCTGATCTTCCTGCTTCCACCTCTGGGGTGACAGGATGGCACCACCACACCTGGCTTGCACAGTGCTGGGGGATCAAACCCAGAGCTTCATGCATAGGCAAGCACACCATCTGCTAAGCTACGCATACTCCAGCCAATACGACCTCTTGATGCAAGTGAAACACAAAATAAACTGTAAGGCAATGAAAGGGTCATAATACACTGACCTTTTAAGGTGGTGTTTTGTTCAAGGTCACAGAACCTTGTTGCCTGACCTTGTCTCTGAATAAAGGGTACCAGCTTCAGGGCTCACTGCTCAAGGATTCAGAGAGGCAAGAGAGCCGTCAGTACAGTGGATTGAGGGAGAATGAGATCCTCTGATTAGCCTGACCCTTGGTGACCTGCAATTTCCATTTCACTGCAATCAAAGGACGGAAGTAAGTCCTAAGAGCCTTGCTGGCTTAATCACAGGTACAAGGAGAATCTAACATTATGATTGGCCCAGCCTGAATGACATTCACATGCCTGTGGCTGGGAGGGAGGAGTGCACCATGATTAGCAGCCTCACTAGAAACATATGAAAGAGGACAAGAACAGTTCCCACAGGGAAATAGAAATGCCAGGCGGCTTACATTACTCCCATGTACAGGGAAATTGTAGATGTCCAGTGGTGAAGTGCAGGCCCTGCCATAACCGACAGTGTGACAGGTACTCATATGAAAATGCTTATAGATTATATATGGGTCCCTTCCTAAAGCCAGCCTTATATACACTGCTATGCCTTGAATATGAAACAGCTTCCATAGGTTGTATTGAACTCTTAGGCCCTAGCTAATGGCACTATTTGGGGAGGTTCTGGAAACTTTAGGAGGAGGGGCCTAGCTGGAGGAAGTGCATCACTGGACATGCGCCTTTGAAAGTTTCCCACCAGGAGGTGAAGAAGCCCCTTCCCTTTATGCTGTGCTCTAGTGTATGGAGCCAAGCAACCACAGCTCAGCCGTCTGAAACCACGAGGCAAGATAGGTCTTCCCTTCTTGGAGCTGCTTTAGTATTTTATTTATATATGGCTTTGGAAGCAGCCACAGGAAGGTAACCAACGCACTCATCTGAGCTCTCCCTCAAGGGGATTTGTAAGTGCTGAGGATTGTGGAGTGTGTGTAGTTCAAAGTTGGCCGTCATAGTTAGAGCTACATGAGGCAGCTCAGTCCCCACTCCCTTCCACTTTGACCCTCTGGCTAGGTGGGAGTAGCTACCCCAAATTTGCAGTGCTCAGGAAAAATGAAAATGTNGACACTTTCTTCACCATCTTTATGAAGTTTAAGACAGTGACAGCAGGCATGACGTTACCCCTAAGGTCCCTCTGGGCTCTGTGGGACCCAGGAGCTCTTCCTCTTCCATCCAGTCCTGAGCTTTATAATCATCCTTCTACAGCCACTATTTATCCAGGACAGGAAATTAAAACACAAAATAAACAGCCCACTCTCCCTCTGCAAGTTTGAATCTATGTATGTCTGCAGCTAAAGAGCTCAGTATGGAGAAAGAGAATCAAGTGTCCAGGAGTTTTATCCAGAGCTGAGCAATAGGTCATTCAGCAAAGTGCCTGGTATTGGAGAGTGAGGACCTGAGTTTTAGCCACCAGACTCACATAAAAAGTGAGTGCAGCATAAAATGTGGTTGTAACCCCAGTACTGGGAAGGCAGAGACGGGAAGATCCCTGGGCTTGCTGGCTAATTAGTCTAGATGAATTGGTGAGCTCCAGATTCAGGGAGAGACCCTGCCTCAAAAAATACAGTTATGATCAATCAAGGAAACATAGATGATGGTAACTTTTGGCCTTCACATGCATTCAAACGCATGTGCACTACCCCACACACTTGTAGACACACACACACACACACACACACACACACACACACACACACACCAAAATAAATAAACATTCCTTAACTGTGTCTTGCAGAAATAGCCCCAGGATTCTTTTGGTACTTGGGTTGAAGACCATGAAGATAGAAGCTTCTAGATGGANCCCAGTCACCAGGGCTGTTTCCATTGATGTGATTTGATGGGAATTCTTTTATCTATTGACCTTCCTATTATCAAAAACATCTCTGAGGTCACAGCTTATAGAGGGAGCCCACTAGGGTATGGAAAGCTGGGGAAGAGATCTTAATTAGGAGAGCAGTTGTTACTAAGGCATAATGGCCCTCAACTGCCACACCCTGACTTGCTAGTGACTTCTCTTTGTTGCCGGATGACTTCACTGGGGTCCAGAATTGGTCCCCTACTCAACATTTCCACCCCAGTGCAGTCCCAGAAGGAATGACATCTGTATTAGTCAGAATTCTTGAGGAATAGAACCAATGGGGAGAAAAGAAGAGTGTGTGTGTGTGTGTGTGTGTGTGTGTGTGTTAATTGTTAGGTTAGTTTACATTAAAATAGTAACAGGATTTGTTTGACACCTGGGACTCTGAACCTGGTAGTTGCTTGGTCCTTGAGATTGGGCGCCTCAGCACTGGAGGAGTGCAATGGCTTCTCTCACTGAGGAGGCCAGCAACCCAGTAGTTGCCCAATCCACCAAGACTAGGTGCCTCAGTTGATCCCGGTCTGGCACTGAGGACCTGAAAGTTTCCTGGGGAGCAGCGAGTCCTCAGTCCAGGCTGGAAACACTGGTTCTGATACCAGCACAGGAGGCAGCTGTAGCAGCAACAGTACAGATTCACTCAGCCACAGGAGAGAAGTCCAAGTGAGCAAAGGTGAGCTATCTTCCCTCTGCCATGCCCTTCTTGCTTGGGTGTCTACAAAAAGGTGCCACCTGCGATTGGGTGGGTCTTCTCTACTCAACTGAGGCAGCCAGGACAGTTCTTCTGGTGCGGTTCCTTACTCAAATGATTCCAATTTGGGTCAAGTTGACATTAAAACTAACCAAAATAGCACCCAACACCTAAGTGTGTGTCTCACATTGTGTTCCTCACACTGAGGGGCTGTGGGATCTGTCCTTGGAGCATAGAGTATTACCATCGTCATTAGAGCAAATGTGACTTCAAGGTCAGATCCACTGACCATTGATATTCCCTCACAGGAGAGGGTGGGAAGGGTCATTAGACCCTCACCTGAGATCACCCACACACACACTCTCTCTCTCTCACACACACACTCTCTCACACACACACTCTCTCACACACACACACTCTCTCACACACTCTCACACACAAACACTCTCACAGACACTCTCACAGACACTCACACATTCTCTCTCTCACACACACACACTCTCTCTCTCACACACACTGTTGTTAGTTTTTCTCTTTACTCTTTTGGGGGGCCCACCACCCAGCTCCCAAATAAATCACACNCAGAGGCTTATTCTTAATTATAAATGCCCAGCCTTAGTTTAGCTTGTTTCCTGCCAGCTTTTCTTAAATTATCCCGTCTACCTTTTGCCTCTGGGCTTTTACTTTTTTCTATTTCTGTATATCTTTCTTTCCTACTCCCTTGCTGGTTGCGTAGCTGGGTGGCTGGCCCCTGTATCCTCCTCCTTCTCTTGCTCCTTCCTTTTCTCCTTCCAGATTTCTCCTGTATAGATTCCCTCTGCCTGTCAGCCCCGCCCATCCTTTCTCCTGCCTTGCTATTGGCCATTCAGCTCTTTATTAGACCAATCAGGTGTTTTAGACAGGCACAGTAACACAGCTTCACAGAGCTAAACAAATGCAACATAAACAAAAGTAACACACCTTAAAATAATATTCTACAACAACATACTCTCTCTCACACACACTCACACACACACACACACACACATACACACATACACACACTCGTGCTCCTTCTAGATGCATGTGTTTCTGCCCCAGTTGCTGTGTCCCAAGGCTGCTAGGGTATAGAGTGGAAGGTTAGTAGAAAGGGAGACACCCTCTATGCAGCTATGCGGAAGTCTTTAACANTTGCTGNGTGGGGGTAGTGAGCTGTAAGCTCACCAACTCACTGGTTCACTAAGGTANGTGGTTGGTACCTTTAATTGGGATGGGCNGATATTTATTCATGGCTCCCCAGGGAACAGTCACGCAACATGGAGTAAGTTTAGCTAATAACTCTCAGNTGTGGCATGACCAGAGACAGATCCTCCCTGTCCCGATCCTTTCCAAAGAAAACNTTGCATCAAGCAAGTGACCATCTAGTTGCTGAAGGGCTGACCTCCTGGTCCANGTGTGTGCTCCCACTGTGAGACAGCTTCTCAGCAAGCCCATACCCCACTCAGTCTTAAGGGACTGAGCCCTTAGACTCCTCTGAGCCTTGTGCCAAGCCCCATCCCTAAGCCTCAGAAGGGGGAAGTGTTTTCTTACCTCAGACAGACAGTTTCTATTTGTCAATACCTTAGGACAACTGTATAGCACATTTTTCTTGATTTTTGTTGTTTGTTTGTATTTTAGANGAGNTTTCATCATGTAGCCAGGCTGACCTGGGACCNACAATGCTCTTGCCTCCACTCCCAGATGCTGGGATTATGGGTAGGCATGTGCCACCACACCCAGCTCCAGTAGCATTTAACTGCCCCAAGATATCNACAAGGGACAATTTTCAGGAGCCCTTCAGATACCAAAGCCCAATGAGTACTCAATTTCTTTATATAAATAACATTGTATTTGCACATAACCTATGTATACCTTCCATATTTTCTTTTCTTCTCTTTTTCTTTTTTTTTATCCCACAAACTTTATGGTGGTTATGGTACCTAATGTGATGATGTAAATTATTTTTCCAGAAATTTTATTATTTTTTTTTAAATTATTTCTCTCCCTCTCTCTCTTTTCCTCTCTCCCTCTTTCTCTCTCTCTTCCCCCTCTCTCCCTTCCCCTCTCTCTTTTTTTCTCTCTTTCTCTTTCCCTCTCTCCTCCTCTCTCTCTCCTCTCAGCATGTGTGAATATTTTTGATGCTTGGTTGGTTGGACCCATGGATACGACTGTGCTATAATTCAGGGATGCCAAGTGGGAAGTCTTGTTTCCTAGCGAGATTCCTTTTCTGGTTCAAAAAACTTTTATGTAAAGATAACTCAGTCGCCTCTGACTTTAACCCACCGCCTCCCAGAATATGAAGGTGACAGGACTCTCCCCTTATTGTAGAGTTCAACCCATTTTCAAGACAGGTGCAGGAAATGCCTAAAACCCCAGTGTGGGAGNCCAGCTCCAACCTGTCCAAGGGTTCTTGGGAGGAGGAGAGAGGAATGAGGAAGTATTAGATAGAAATATAGGTGGAGACGAAGAGAAAGACAGAGACACAGGATAGCTTCGGGAGGGTCCTGGGTCAATACCCAGTCGCCCAGACTTTATTCATAATGGATGTTTTATCCATCAGCAAGGGGAGAGGCAAAAGACCTCCCCCTCTCAAGGTTGAGGTATAAAGTACCAACAAGTGTAGATCCTTCAAAACACCTGGTAACAAGGCCCTTGGCCAAATCATCCTATTATGCAGCCCTTCTGGGCAAAGCAAACTCAGACTTCCTGACCTTGANTAAGGCCTTACTAGGGAGCCTCTGTGGGGCCCCCACACCCCAGCAGCATTCTGAGAAGACCATGGCATCTGGAGGTCCTCACTTGGAGGGCTCTCATCTCACCAGTTTCCATGTAGGGATGGGGACAAGGATCAGAGCTGACCTTGTACTTGAGCCAATTTGATTCTGGTGCTAGGTGCCTGGTGTGCCTGGTCCTCTCCTGGCCAACATGAGTGCTGGCATGCCACTTTCTCTGTTTTGTTTTGTTTTGTTTTGTTTTAACTGAGGAGTTGCAGGTTTACACTGGTCTACACTGGCTTAGTTCCTGGTTTTCATGCTAATAAGAGTCACTCCTACCACCATCTCTATTCCTGGGTTCCTCTGATTGCTTCCTCAAAGCACCAAGCTCCTATGTGTTCATCAGAAATGTTGTACCCCTGGAAGCAAGGGGCACATTTTATGAACCCTGTTTTGTTTTACTTTGTCACAATCCTACATCCAGGAAGCCTGCCTTCAAACTCATCTCTCCTGGTCTTTTCTAATCAATCCCACACAGTATCGTGAGCCTGAAGTCTCCCTAGAAGAATGCCATAGAAATCTGATACTAAACACACCAAGAATGGTGGTTCAGACCCCCAGTATCGGGGAGTCTGGGGTAGCAGGATTGTTTGGCATGCCAGCCCAACCTGGGCTGGAGTGAGACCCTGCCTCAAGAAAGCAAAGAAAGGAGAAGTAAAAAGGAAGCTAGGCATCACTTCCCATTATCTGATAGCTCCTAAAACTATTCTAGAGCTCACTTGTCCTTGCTGCTTCTTTCTAGAAGTAAAGAGTGAGGGCTCTGGAATCGAACCTTTCACCTCCCTTTCCCAGCCTCAGAGGCATTCCCCTGCCCCACCATGTCCTAAGGAAACTCCCCCCTTTACTATCTTATAGCTACTTTATTTTGTGCAATGGTGTTCAAAGTGTGGTTGCTGGGCCAGTAGCATCCACCTGGGAACTAGAGAGAGAGACAGAGAGACAGACAGATAGACAGAGAGACAGAGAGCACAAATAATTAGAACTTAATCTGAACTTTCAAAATCAGAAACCCTGGAGTGAAGCCCAGAAATCTGTGTTTTAATAAGCCTCCACCCAGCCAGGCAATGGTGGTGTGTGCCTTTAATCCCAGCACTCAGGAGGCAGAGGCAGGTGGATCTCTGTGAGTCTGAGACCAGCATGGTCTACAAAGTGAGTTCCAGAACAGCCAAGGCTATACAGAGAGACACTATCTTGAACCCCCCCCACCCTATCCCCCACCCCACACAAAGCCTCCACCCTACTCCTGAGACCTGATGAATTCCCAAGTTTGATCATCACCAATCAGTGTGTAAACTGATGACTCTTCATCCTGGCTGCCTAGAATTGTCTAGGAAGCAATGAGAACTTATTAATTAAAGTGAAACCAAAGATCTATCAAAAAGTTAGTTAAAACCAGTACAGCTACATCTGGATTAGCAGAACTGTCTAGCTGTCCATATGCAATAGCAAATGGCAACTAAACTTTGGGGTCATTTGTTGCACAGAAGTAGCTAACTGATGTACTGCACTGGTATAACCTTCTGGTAGTCCAATGACTGATCTCACATTCTCAGACTCAGCCCTCAGTTGTGTCTATAGCTGTTCCCCTGGCTGCTGAAACCACTGGGAGCATATCCTACCATAGACTTCAGTTAGTCTGACCGTGTCCTTGTCTTCAGCAAGGACATCAAAGAGCAGATGGGGGCTCCAAAGCATTGTTGGTCAATAGAAACATAATAGCAGCCACATCCACATATGCAACTTAAAATTTCCCTAGAGTCACATCTTAAAAGAATAAATCGATCAGTGAAATTAATTTTAATAATATATCTTATTGAATATTTTATGAGATATAAGATATTTTCTTTAGTTTAATATACTGGAAATATCATTTTAATATGTGGCACTAGGCATGGGCATTGTCTGTGTTGCTTGGCCACCAGCAGCTGCCATATTGGATAGAGAAGCTCCATTCAGATCCTGGGATGTGTCACTGCCAGAGCAATGGTGACAACTGGAGTGAGTAAGGAGCAGGAAGGGTGAGGCTTTTCTGCCAACCCCACATCATACCAAGTGCTGCCCCAAGAACATGGCCTGGTAAAGCCCTGTCCCTATGTCCTCTTGTCCTGTAGACTTGGGTCATATGTCACCTTTTCTATGAAGCCTTCAGAATTCCAGAGTGGTTCTAAGTAGTCTAGCCCCAGAACAACCAGCATTTACTGAGCACTTAGGTGCCCTCACTGGGCTGAGAACTTTACCTGAATTATACCATTTATGTACAACACCTGGAATTGCTAGCCTTACTGTGCAGAGGAGGAACCTGAGGCTCAGTGAGGTCAAAGGGCTTCCCCAAGCTCAATCAGTAAGTGGAGGAGCCAGGATTTGAACCTGGGACTGTCAGGCTCCAGGGCTCGTGTATTTCATGCCTGACTTTGTGCTACTCAAAGTGGGGCCTTGGGCCAGTGGCAGTAACGTCTGCTTACAGCTCGTTAAAGACGCAGGATCTCTGGTTCTATCCCAAGTCCATTGGATCAGCATCTACATTTAAACAAAATCTCTCATGATTCATAGGAAGATTGACGTACAAGGAGTACTAGCTGAGGCTAGCCTGGAATTTTTGTACTTTTCTAGGTAAATGATTCATTCGAGGTCACTAGCCCTTCCAGAGCTCAACAGTCACACAACTGAGCCCCATCCTCCCACCCCCAAACTACAATGAAATAAGTTTACAATTTTGAAGCGGACTGCACTCATGGATGTACTAGGGTGTATGCAGCTCACAGGCCTCAGGCTGGACATGCTTACTACTTGGAGAACACACTCCTACCTAGAGCAAGTTCAGAGTAAACAGGGCATGGGTAATTTGCAGGTTACATACTCCAACTTTGTAGTGATACTGAGTTCACAGAACCAGTGAGCAGCCGCTGTTACAGCGCTGATGTGGTCTGCACACAGTCATGCCTAATTGATGGCCAAATCACATTTGTGTCTGATTCTGGAGTCTGGGCTTTCAGTGAGTACTGCCCGTCAGAGAAAAAGCAAAAACATGGAACTCTTCCAGAATTCAAGGGGCCAGGATGTGGCTCAGTGGTAGTGCTCTTGCTGAGTGTGTACCCTGGGTCTAATCCCTAGCAGCTCAAATGTAGGGAAAAGGGAATTGAGAATGATGCTGGAGGCTTTATTCCTGTTTTCTAAGTCATGTCTGCTGAACAGTACCTGAAATCTGTGTTATTTTCACTCCAAGCAGGAGGGTCACTTTGTAATCTGTAGAACAATGCTATCCTCACAACAGAGGCAGATGGGACCACAGTCGCCAATCTCTGATCTCGACTGAATAAACTAAGGGACCCCCTGGGAGATTAGTAGAGCTCACTTCTGGGGGTTTACAGAGCCGGTTCCATCATGGAGCCTGTGGCCTTAAATGATGTTTAATCTGTTGATGGATCAAACTGACTATAGACTGTTGGACAGTGGGGGAACTGTGGCAGATGAGGCCTGTTGGGAGGCAGTAAACCACTGGGGAATGCCTTTGAAGGACACAGTCTGTGCTGGCTCTTTCCTGTCACTGACTGCTTCCTGTCTACCATGAAGTGAAGACTCTCCTCCTCCACACACTTCCACCACTGTAATGTTCTGCCTCACCATGGTACTGTAGTCAGCAGAGCCAAGGACTATGGACTGAAGTCTCTGAAATCATGGCCAAAATACATCCTTTCCCCTTGGAAGCTGTGTATGCCTGGCATCCTGTCACAGTCTTGAGAAAGCCGTGAGCACAGACTATCACCTTATACAATTCCAGAAGGTACCACCTACAACCTGGATGCTGAGCCATCTCTCTTGCACCCATTTAAAAAATAAACGTAAAATTTTCTCTTTATTATGTCTCTTTGGAGAAATGTATGACACACATGTGAAAGTCAGAGGACAGCTTGTGAGAGTCTGTGCTCTCTCATCGTGTGGGTCCTGAGGATTGAACTCAGGTCGTAAGCCTTGGCAGCAAGCACCTCTGACCCTTGAACCATCTCACCAGCCTCAGTGAGGCTTTATATATATATAAAGCATGCACACACACACACACACACACACACACACACACACACACACACACACACCAGAGTTAAACGGTGCACTCAGCTACAGGTACTAACAATAAGTGTAACCTTACTGGACCCTCAACTTCCTCATGGGTAATATAAATGATTATTCTAGAGTCATTCTGAAGTCCCTTATAAGACACTATATAACACTGTATATTCCCAGGAGAATAGATAGCAAACAAGATCACCAGGGGCTGGAGAGATGGCTCCGCTCAAGAGCACTTGCTGTTCATGCAAAGGATCTCCACTCCCATGCACATGCACTACCCTCAACACACACAGACATACACACACACACACATACACACACACATACACACACACATGCACACACACATACACACCCACACAGACACACACACATACACACACACATACACACACAGACACA
>LZPO01117029.1:138434-155111 GCA_001675575.1 Neotoma lepida
TGTTCTCACTAGTCTTTGTATCTTTCTCTCATGGAAACTGATAATTATGAAGTTGGTTAAAATTGACTTGACTGAACACCACATTTTTCCTTCACAGTGCTTATTTTTCCCCTTCCTTACCCCAACTTCCACTTTGCTGCCTTGGTTATGAGGTCAAAGGGAAAAGCTGCAATTAGACAATGAGCTAGTGCATNTAACACCTCTTCTCTCTCATTAAGCGGCGTGGTACCCCTTGTTTCTCTCCCTTTCTGCAGCTGCATTTTTGCCTTGCTGAAAAACATCTCCCTGCATATTGGTTGCTAGAGCTTTGACATCGGGGCTGTTACTTCATTCTGACTTTCCCAGGGCTAGATCTGTCGTCTAAGCTGTTAGGGGAAGTGAAGGAAGGCAGGAGCAGGCTGTCCTCTCCAGTCACCATGTCACATACTACTCTACTACCAGTCTCCTCTGTTTTCATACAGGAAAACCTGTCATTCTAGAACTTCATGGGATCAAATTAAACCCTCCCCAAAAGTACATCTACAATTGCTCAAGGAGAGAGAGAGAGAAGAGAGAGAGAGAGAGAGAGAGAAGGAGAAAGGGAGAAGGAGAGAGGGCATTATAGTTTAACCGAACTTCTTCCAGCTTCCTTTGAAAATGTTATTGGAAAGAAAATAATAACTACCTGGGCATGGTGACACACACCATTAATACTGGCACTTGGGAGGCAGAGGCAGATGGATCTCTGAGTTTGAGGCCAGCCTGCTCTATAGAGTGAGTGCCAGTACAGCCAAAACTACATAGAGAAACCTTGTTTTGAAAAAGCAAAAAATAGAAAGAGAGAAAGAAAAAAAGGGAGAGAAAGAAAGAGAGAGAAAGAAAAAGAGAGAACTAAAATTGGTTTTTCCAAACTACCTAGACTGTGCACTCCACTCCCTCTGCAGAGCTGAGTAAACTGCAGTAGCTGATATGACCTGTCTGAACACATCCCCAAAGACTTCACTTCTGCACTTTCTGTGAAGTGGTAACCAGCTCGCCAAGTGTACCCATAAACTGTTCACTCCTCCTCCCTGCCTCATCCCTTCTCCCCTACTCTTTGAGATTGCATGCCCCAAAATTGTGTGANTATATGAGATCTGAGCCTGTTGGCTGGCAAACCCTTGTCCTCCCATTCTTCTAGATCCTGTTGTGTGTGTTATGGCTTCCAGTTACATCTTAGGATTTAGCTCTCGAGTGATTTCAATTTCTTTATATATTTGCTATATTTCTTAAGCTTCTTTTTCAAGTTGTTATTTTTGTTTGTTTGTTTATTTTTGAAAAATGGCCTCACTCAGTCTGTGGTCCAGGTTGGCCTGGAAGTCTCAGAATGCCATCCTGTTGCATTCATACTGTGTACAGCTTTCTAAGAGTCACTTCATTTACTTAGCAATATGCACTTCACTTCATATCTTTTCCTTATTTGATGACTGTGGTGGTTTGAAAGAAAATGGTCCCCAAAGGGAGTGGCACTATTAGGAGGTGTGGTTTTGTTGGAGTAGGTGTGGTCTTTGTTGGAGGAAGTGTGTCACTGTGGGGATGGGCTTTGAGGTCTCCTATGCTCAAGCTCAGTGTGACACACAGACCACTTCCTGTTGCCTGTAAACCAAGATGTAGGACACTCAGGGGGCTAATTCTCCAGTACCGTGTCTGCCTATATGCCACCATGTCACACCATGATGATAATGAATTAAACCTCTGAAACTATAAGCCACCATCTAAATTAAATGTTTCTTTATAAGAGTTGCCATAGTCATGGTGTCTCTTCACAGCAATAGAAACTCTAACTAAGACACTAACCTATTAATTTTTAGTACAGAGTACCATGTACTATGACTCATTTGTCACCTCATTTTCCAAAGGAGGTCTTGGTTGCTTTCAAGTTTTGACATGATGGACAAAGCTGCTATCCATGTGGAGGTCATTATGTGGACATAATTTGAATTCTTTAGGGTAAACTGGATCATATAATTTATATATGTTTAATTCTGTAAGAAACTTCCAAAAATGGTACTAGTGATACAGTCAAGATCCTTGTACATGTTTCTCTGAAGCATATCCTATCACTCTTTTTTTTGTTTTGTTTTTTGTTTTGTTTTTTTCAAGACAGGGTTTCTCTGTGTAGCTTTGGCGCCTTTCCTGGAACTCACTCGGTAGCCCAGGCTGGCCTCGAACTCACAGAGATCCGCCTGTCTCTGCCTCCCGAGTGCTGGGATTAAAGGCGTGCGCCACCACCGCCNGGCCCTATCACTCTTTTGTACCTCTTAAAATTTTTGAGACAGGATCTTGCTAAGTTGCCTAGGCTGCTCTTTCACTCACGCTGTGGCCTAAGTAGAGCTTTCTCTTGCAGTCAGTATTTCTTGCTTTGGCCTCTAGGGCTGTGCCACCAAGTCCTCCTTTTCGTCAAAGGTCAATTGGTTGTATTTATGTATAGGAGCCCTCTGCTTCATTGATTAACACTTTTTTTTATTGTTCTTATCTTGGGAGTTGTAGTTTTACAGTAAGTCTTGAAGTCGAATAGTGTCAGTCATCCAAATNTTTTCTTTCTCTCAATATTGTAGTTGCTATTCTGGGTCTACTGCTTGCCCATATCAACTTCAGAACCAATCTACCAATAGCCCAAAATAATTGGTCTGTATTTAAATTTAGATTACATTGACTCTAAAGATCAAATTGGAAAGAACTGACNCCTTAACATTATTGAGTCTTCCTATCCATGAACATAGAATATCTCTCCATATATTTAGTTCTTCCTTGATNGCTTTAACCAGCTTTGTGGTCTTCCTTGTGCAGATCTTGTGCATGGCTTTGTTAAGACTTACACCTAAGTTTTTTTATATGTTAATGTAAATAGCACTGTGTTTTAAAATTCAAATTCCTCAGCAATCTCTGTGAGCCTGATTTTATAAAGTTTTGAAATCTTCTCAGAGTTTTTTCATTCTCTAATCTGATAGCTGGGTGCTTTCTATTTTCAACCAAATACTAATGAAAGCATAAGATAAATGAGGACCAAGGACTCATCTCAGAGGCTATCTCTTTAGAATCTAATCAATTCTTAAGTTTAAATCCTTCACCCAGAAACAGGAGATGAAATTTATTATCTAGGAACTTGGTGACCCTGTCATTACAGCTCCCACTTTTAAGGGAAGAGCATCTCTTTTCCTTTACCTCCTAAAAATTGATGTTTTCTTTTCTAGGCATTACTGCCCAATTTTTTTGCCTCTGTATCCATCCTCCCATCTCTTAATGGATGAAAACGTCCCACTATAACCTCAGAAACAACTCTAGGGGCTGGGGAGATGGCTCGGTGTGCAAAGTACTTGCTAGGCAAGCGGGAGGACCTGAGTTGGAGCCTCAGCATCTGGCTAGAAAGCCAGGCTTTGCAGCTTGCACCTGTAATCCTAGCCTTGGGAGGCAGGGGCAGGAGGACAGGGCAGAGGAGGCTGGCCAGTTAGTCTAGCCAATCGGTGAGTGTCGGGTTTAATGAGAGATGCTGTCTCAAATAAAAAAATAAACAAATAAATAGATAAATAAAAAATAAACAAACAAATAAACAAACAAACAAGGCAGAATAACAGAGGAAGACAGGTAATCTCAGCCTCTCATCTTCATACATGTGCACAGACATTTGTATACACACACACACACACATACACACCACCACCACCACCACCACTACCACCACCACCACCACCACCACCACCTAAAAAAATAAACTCTAACTTCTTGTCTGTTCTTTGGCAACCCTGTCCTTAGCTGTAGTAGGTCAAGCGAGTCCTCACCACGCCTGCCATGCTGCTGGGTTTCTTTAAACTTGGTTCTAGCACTAGTGCAGTTTTCCTTCTCTCAGTGTTGAGTTCAAGCGCTTCTCGACTTCTGAACTCATGTTTGTAGTCCAGTAAGTGACTGTCCCTTTAACCGGTCCTAGGGCTGCCAGTCATTATTGCTAGTCTGCTTGGGTCACCACTATCCCTGACTTCCTGCCGCCACNCCTCAGTCTGCACATCACCTACATGTCACCTCTCTTCTGAACTTCCAAAGTACTGGACGCAGATCCGCCCTGTCAGCCACACCCTCTCACCAGGCAGCGTGCTGCCTGAACCTTGACCCTCTCCAAACATTCCTCTTCACCCCAGCAGTCTGTTAGCCCAGGTGCACCCAGCAGGTTGTCTCATCCTGTAGACTCCAGAGACTTCTCAGGGAACAGGCCCTGGGAGGTCAACGCCTCTTGTTTAACTATATTCATAGCTATGCAAAAATTATGCAAAAAATTAACCTGGTTCTGATCATCCCTATTAAATACCCAGTAATTATTTTTAAAAATCTGATTTTCAGAATAAATCATGATTTAAAAGTTATGACTTTCAATATGACCTGAACCATGTATAACTTATCAAATTCCCCAGCACCAATGACCCTTCTCATTAACCACACAGTTTTGTTCTCTTATAAAAAGTTTATCAGGAAGACTTGAGAGTCTGAAGCTGCGTGAGGAATCCTGTGTCAGGCTCAGCCCATGAGGAGGGTGGTGAACACTGTCTTCCAGCTCTCCCCTGACAGCAGCCTTGGAGCGTTCGGCACGTCCCTTANGTGACTCATTTCCTCATGTGTAACACAAAGACACAAACCCAGTGCCAACCCGCCATAAAAGGGGAGGGGTGAGATTGCTGGTTCATGGGGCGATTACAGTTTTATTTTGTGGATGGTTTTGATCACAACTGTTTATAAAACGACACTCCAGTCTAGGGTTGGTTGAATATCTTATATTATTTTTGGCTTTGCTGTGAACTCTATAGAAACCATGATGGAAAATCACTCCCGGTACAACAGTCTGGGCTGTAGCATCCATAAAAGGCAACGTGCTGGCTCACTAGAGTGAATGATTTCNTAACCAACCTGAGTCCCCTCCACATCTGAAGCACATTGGCCACAGGAGGGAGAAAATTCCCCCCTTTTTTTTTTCTCCTTTCACATTTTCATCTCCTAGATCCTTTTTCAGGACTTCAGCTGGAAGGCCTTTTTTTCCTCCTCCACTGGAAGATGACAGCTCCTAATAGAAGCCTTTACAGTCAGAGTCACCTCCCCAGTAACGCAGAAATCCCACAGTAGTTAGATAATCTGCGGAGGATTAGCGGAGTGCCTGCTATGTCTGCTAAGTGCTAGATGTCGGGTCTCCCGGAAATGGAAGGCTGAGATAGAGTCCAAGTGCAAGCTGTTTATTTGAGAGAGTCTGAGGAAGCCAGCAAGTGAACAGGCGCATGAAGGGAAAGATGCACCAAAGGTCTGCGAGCAGAGCCTCAAGCCNACAGGGAGGGGCTGGGGATGGAGCTTAGTTGAGAGCTTGCCTAGCATGCTTGAGGCCCNGGGTNCATTTCCAGCACTTCATAAACNGAGTGTGGCTGTGTGTAATCCCAGCACTCAGGAGGTNGAGGCAGGAGAACCAGCAGTTCAAAGTCNCTCAGAGCTACGTATGAGTTTGAGGCTAGCCTGGGATATACAAGACTCTGTCTCAAAGCAAAGTAAATAAATAAACAAATCAGTTCAATCCCACTAAGAGAATTCTGAGAACCATGTTTGAAAATTAACAGAGCGAAGGGCCAGGGAGTCAGACAGGTAAGTATTCATCTGCCAGTCCTCCATCTGTAGAAGGCTCAAGATATTTTTACGGGAATAACCTTCCAAGTGCTTCTGACTTCTCCCCACACAGGCACAGTGTGTTCCAAAGACCACATGAAGACCACCATACCAGTGGTGTTTTGAGAGATCTGCTGTATGCTGAAGTGGATGCCAAGGGGCAGTGACCAGGTCTAGGTGGCATCAGGCTATGACTAGTCACCAGTTGACACATATGCGGCTGCTGGGAGTGGACAGGAAACACCGGCTTCCAAAGCTAGCTCCCTCAAGTATTTGGCCATTCCCCAGGGAGAAAACCCTTGCACAGGGTTAAACCTTAAGCTGGGGGTGGTCTCCAGCTGCTCCTCTTATAGGGGCAACTCATTGAAAATGAGCAGAGGAAGCCTGGCAGGAGGGAAAGAGGGTACAAAAGACCCAGGACAGGGGAAGCATCAAAGGTTCCCCTAAAAGTGTTTTCCCTGATGAGGCAGCGGCAGTGACTTGGGCCAGTACAAAGAATGCCAAGACTGGCCTAAACTCAGCAGCTTGCAGGGAGGGGCAAGCTAAGATTCCGCTGGCTGGNTATGGGCTGATTTGGTCCTGGGAGCAGGCAAGGCTGAGCTGTGAAAACAGGGCATCTTTAGGGTGTTTGCTGCTGGGTGCTGGGGCAGGTGCGGTGTGACAGACTTTTCCTGTGACAGACACAGACACACAGATACACACACACACAGACACAGACACAGACACACACACAGACACATCACAAACACACAGACACACACAGACACACACACAGACACACAAACATCAACTCACACCAGTCAGGAGTTACTTACAAGGAGCAGGGATGACCCAAAGCAGTTGCATGACCAGAAAGCCCACCACACATGGGTGACAATCCCAGAAAACTGTGTCCCTAGAGCCCTGATGGCAGCTNGAAGGCAGATCACCCGGAGCCCAAACTTCTTCCCCTGCACCTTGGNGGGACGGAGTCTCCACCACAGCAACTGCTCACTTTTGGTTTTTATTGCTGCGGAGAAGCCCTCAAGATTTTTCCNGTTTCCCTTTCTCCCCTCCATGTGACCGTTTGTTTATCTCCTGAGGCCACCCCTTCCTTCCTGGAGCAATTGTTTCCGATTTGGAAAGAATGTAGCAATTCAGAGAAAAATGCCTCTCAACAGTAGGTGGAGCGGACTTTTCCACGTAGGGTTTCTGTGGGCCTGGCCCTCCTGGCTTTAGGATGTCCTCTATATCCCTTGAACCTTTCTTTCCTTGGTCCTACCTCTGCCTTTCGTCACCTCTCTATCTGTCCCCAGAAAGTTCTTGTCTATAACACAGTGCGTGGCCCATGATTCTCTTTTGGATATTTGTGTGTCCTGAGAAATTAGGAAGGTTGTGATAAAAATGTTATGACTAAGAGCTGGAAAGATGACTCAGCAGTTAAAGAGCTAGAACCCAGAGCTGCTCTTCCAGAGGACCTGGGTTCAATTCCCTGCACCCACATGGCAGCTCACACCTGTCTGTAACTCCAGGATCCAACACCCTCACACAGACATACATACAGGCGAAACACCAATAAAATAAAACAATATAAATTAATTTTTAAAAAGGTGGTTTCAGAGAGATTCTTCTCTATATATCCAGGAAGGCAGGGGTGCAGTGAGCACAGGTGTTGTCTGGAGAGCTTTCCCATCAAGGTCTTCACCTCTGACCCTGTGCTTCCCCTTCAGACTCACTNTGCACGGCACTGACTCCAGCAGAAAGCTGCTTTCCTACGCTCAGCTGCTGGGAAGTCCCTCCACTGGAAGGCCCATTCTGCTTATGGAATTTTACATGTTCTCGACATTTNCTCAGGTGTCTCATTGAAATGAAAGTACGCTGCCACACTGTGAACCTACTGAACTGATAAATGAGGCCTCATGGAATGTGGCTTGCTTGTTAGCATGCTCACCTAGCCTGTACTGGGTCCTGGGTGTGCTGGCACACGCCTGTAATTCTAGCACTTGGGAGGTGCAGGCAGAGGATTACCCTCAAGATTATCTTCAGGAACACAGCAAGCTGGAGGCCAGCCTGAGCTAACGTTGTGATTCACTTCACGTCATCTGAAACAGCATACTGAGTTTTCAGACTGAAATGATTCAAGAATGTTTNGTGACAAAACACAACATTAAAGCCTGAAGCTACCATCTCATCCAAACCCAATGGAAAAGACAACAAAAGCCCTTATTATGATCCGTGCCCCCTACTCCCAGTACCATCTTTAGAAAAAAAACACGATGCAAACCTGTCGGCATGTGAGCCCTGAGGCATGTGAGGTCCAGACTTTGGCAAGTTTGCATAAGTGATACTCTTACATTCTAATTACGATTTGAAACATGGCTTCTTTGAAAAGGGAAGCAGTCTTTTACTGTTCCCTGTGCTCAGTAGTGCCACCCTTACGTTCAGACACCAACACAGGCAGGAAGCAATTCCATTTATCTAGACGTCAGAGAAACTGGGCTGAAGAGTACATGCCTTTTGAACATTTTCAATTTCATTTTAATTGCATGATTATAAATTACTGAGAAATTAAAAATGATGTGTTGTTACAGCAGGCACCCACAGCAGAGGGAGAGAAAAGATCAGCTACCCAAAGACAGAGAAAAAGAACAAGAAAGGAGAGCCCACAAAAAGAAGTCCAGAGGAAAGGGATAGGATTATTTTTCTTCCCACCCAAAATCAAGCTGGAAGAAATGGGAGCTTCCCCAGTGTAGCTGTCCCCAGTGTGACTGTCTCCGGTATGGCCATTGCTAACTCTCATTCATGTCACAAGAGTTTGAATAATATCAGACATTCAGTATTGGCTTCCTAGTTTCCACTAACAATACAGCTTGACAACATCCCTGGAGAGGTAGAGATGGGTGGGTCCCTGGGGCTCCGGGTAATCCCACTGAGAGAGAAAGACCAGTTCCACAATTTTTGAGACAATTTCAAGCAAGCTTTAATTAAATACTGGCCAGGAGGATGGACTCTGGCCAGGTCCATCTCTGGGTTCCCCCAAAATGGTCATGAGTCATGTTTTGCAGAGGCTTAAAAAGGCAAAAACACAAGGCCACCACATTTTCTATCAGTTCCAATGAGGCAAGCACATATCCTGACTTAACTTCCTACCTACTATCTCCAGCCCATATCCAATCAAGCACTTTTGGTGCAAACAAACTTGTTTAGAGGAGTGAAAACATGTGGCCTGCTAATTCCCTGAGAACCACAGCCTCCAGCATTCCAGCGAGTTATCTGTCCTTGGGCAGGTGAGACTTACAGGTTAACTTTGGCTAGCCAGTCTACATAGACTCCTTGGTAAATTCCAGGCCAGTGAGAGACTCTGTCTAAAGAAACAAACAAAACAAAAAAACCCAGGTGGATTACACCTGAGGAGCAGCTTCCAAAATTGTCCTCTAGCCTTCACATGAATACAGATGGGGACACACACACACACACACACACACACACACACACCCTCCAATATATCAGTTTTGATGAAAACACTTTAATACTGCCCTTGAATCTGACTAAAGTGTATTTATTAGTTCACTTATATGTAATGTCTCCTCTCTTTCCATTTTTATTGAGAACTCCATTTCCACAAACTCTCACTCTGCTAAAAGCAAGAACTATTTTAAAAATTAGGTTAGGAGTATTTTCCCCTTTCTTTAAGTCTTTAAGAAATGGACATAGAAGTAGGTTATGCTCTACTTCTAGAAGAGGGCTGTGCTAGCTAAGGAACACACAAAAGGCACAGCAATGAAACGCGTCCTCTCTGTTCTGAAATACGGGCAGCAATAAAGTTGAAATTGTCCATATACATGACTTTGTCTCTTGTAGAGGAGAAAGATGTGGGTTTGTATACTTCAAGACTAGAGGGAAGGTCATGGCACAAGGAAAGACAAAGTCCTTAGAAAAATAATAAAACACAGAGCAAACTAGGGTAGATTTAGGAATGGCCAAAAAGAAAGAGAGAAAAAGAAATGTCTTTTGATGACGCAGGAACAGCAGTAAGACATTCTAAATCAAGGAGGCCTGAAGTTTGGGGGATGGAACCCAGGGCTTCGTACATGCTGAGCAAGCACCCTACCAACTAAGCCGATCCCCAACCCCAGGCCAAAAGTTTGAAAAGTTACTTTCTGATTTTTCAATGTTAAATAGAAGAGCAAGAGAACAGATGTCTCTGCAAGTCAGTCTTGTCTCCTGATTGGTCTCTTGAAATGATGAGTGTTTGCCTGCATGTATGTATGTGTGCCACATTTGTGCTGGTGCCTGAGGAGGCCAGAAGAGGGCGCTGGACCTNGTGGAACTTTTTTTAGTTTTTTGAGACAGAGCTTCTCTGTGTAGCTTTAGAGCCTTTCCTGGAACTCACTCTGTAGCCCAGGCTGGCCTCAAATTCACAGAGATCTGCCTGCCTCTGCCCCCCAAGTGCTGGGATCAAAAGTATGTGCCACCACTGCCCGGCTTACATTTACTTTTGTAACATTGCCAAGTATATTTCATTTGTATAATTTCTTTTTCCTTTTGTCTAGGGGAGGAGGGAGTTGGACACAGGCTCCTTGTATACCCCAGGCTAGCCTAGAATTCATACTCCTCCAGCATCAACCTTCTGAGTGCTGGAGTTACATGCCTGGACCACCACACCCAGTTTATGTTTTCTTCCTTCCTTCCTTCCTTCCTTCCTTCCTTCCTTCCTTCCTTCTTTCCTTCCTTTCTTTTTCTTTCTTTCTTTCTTTCTTTCTTTCTTTCTTTCTTTCTTTCTTTCTTTCTTTCTGTTTTTACTTTTGTTTTGTTTTTCGACAAGGTTTCTCTGTGTCATCCAGGCTGTCCTGGAACTCACTCTGTAGACTAGGCTGGCCTCAAACTCACAGAAATCCACCTGCCTCTGCCTCCTGAGTACTGGGACAAAAGGCGTGGGCCACCACTGCTTTCTTTCTTTCTTTCTTTTAGTTAAAAAAGTTAAATTATGTTTGTATGTGTGAGTCTGTGTGTTGGAATATACCCATGAATACAGGTGCAAACAGAGGCCAGCAGAGGGCATTGGATCACCCTGGAGCTGGAGTTACAGACAGTGGTAAGCTACCAGGTGTGAACGTTGAAAACCAAACTCAGGTTCTGTGACAGAGCAGTAGGTTTTCTTTAACGATAAGCCATCTGTCTAGCCCCTTAGTTTATATTTTCTAGAGCCAGAAATGAGGTTGGCGTTTTGAGAATGGAAACCTGGTATGGAATATCATTGAAGTTACAAGAACGTTCTTTGAGCAGGGCATGGTGACACACACCTTTAATCCCAGTGCTTGCGAGACTGAGGCAGGCGGATCTCTGTGGGTTTGGGGCCAGCCTAGTCTACATGTCAAGTTCCAGGTCAGCCAGGGATGCACAGTGAGACCCTGTCTCAAACAATAAAACCTCCAATAAACAAAACCAAGTATGTTCATTTCATCAATCTTCAGCACCTCACAGGCCTTACCCTTGCACACCTCCAAACAACACCAGGCATGATCATCACCGTGTTACAGATGAAGGAACAGGTGATACAGTATGCGGCACGTGAAAGCAATCTGCCTGTCTCCATGTCAGACCAAACTAGCTGCAAGAGAGGCAAGGATGGGGAGCAGAATGGAAAGAATAGAGTTAAAAACCTGAACTTTCCCAGAGCTGGAAGCGAATGGATTTGGAAATTAGAATTTGAAATGGTTGTTAGGCGGGAATGGAAGAAAACCTTGGGTTAGGCGTCAAGCTAGAGTGGTACTGGAATTCAGAGTCCATTGAGGTAAGGACTCCCCCATAGCTGAGGTCAGGATAGGGTTTGAATTCAGAGTAGAGTTTCAGTTTAGTACTGGGAGGCAACTGTTACAACCTAACCCTTCCTGATGATGAGAATAACCCTGGGCCTGCAAAGGCCTGCCAGATTCCTGGTCCCTCTAAGACCTACCAGATCCTCGTTGCCAGGGAAAGCCTAGAATCCAGCTGTCTGATCAAAGGAGAGGTAGGGAAAGCCAATGGGAAGCACACTGCTGACTGAGGATCTCTCAGAGCTCCTTATAAATAAATAAATAAATAAATAAATAAATAAATAAATAGCTCCTTATGAATTAAATCAGTTCGATGCGGTTCATCTGTGAAGTTGAGGAGGAGTCTTTTAAAAGTTTCCCAGGCCATTCCAAAGGGAAGCAGAGGTTGAAATCCCAGGGAGATGGTTAAAGACAAAAGCAGATATTTCTCTCTGAGTTCATAAAGCCCTTCATCCCTCATCAATGACAACTGTTACACTGTGGTTGGTTTACAAATATCTGTATCTTACATCACTGTGACTTACCTCAGAGGGCAAAGACCAGATGTTAGTTTTATCACCTACAATACTTAACACTGTAATATCTGTAAAAACTATATTTTATAAGCATTCAAAGGACATCCTTGACAGCTCTGACCCAGGATAAGAAGTGTAACATGTGTAATCACAAATTTGCCCAACAAAAGCGAGATTCCTCTCTGTCATGAGTTATCAGGTAGTAGTGCTAAGGACTAAAGAGATGAAGTCTAGCTGGTGCCTACATAGAGCCTTCGCCCCTACATTCTAGAGTCTCTGGCACAGGAAGGTACTCTGCAGGTTACTGAAAGAGCAACATAAACACCAACTCAGCCACAAAACCTCTGATCTACAATCTGCCCTGCCTGCAAGATACACTAGGGAATTGGTGGCACAAAGCTTGGAGGGTTAACCAACCAATTTCCGATTTCGCTTAAGACCTACTCTACAAGATGGAATCCATATAAGACACTCCTTGGGTGACTAAGAACTGGAGACTAGATAGCCCAAAAACTTAGGGTAAAAACCAAGTATTACTAGTCTAATGAAGTGGGGGGGGGAGTAGTGATAAAATAACCCCTAATGATATTCTGATAGACTCATAGACTCTCATAGATCAGTGCCTTCTTCAGCCATCATCAGAGACACTTCCTCCTGTAGCAGATGGGACAAATACAGAAATCCAGAGACAGTCATTATGCAGAGAAAGAGACAGAGACAGACAGAGAGGAGACAGAGACAGACAGACCTTTGAACACTAAATGGGATTTCTCTATCAAATCCTTCCCCTCAGATCTCAGGAAGAAAGAGTGTAAGAGCCAGAGGGGATGGAGGACGCCAGGAGAACAAGGCCCTCGGAATCAACATGAGCAAAGCTCATATGACCTCACAGAAACTGAAGGAACATGCATAGGGCCTGCACTGGTCTGCATCAGGTCCTCTGCATATGTATTATGGCTTTCAATTTAGTGTTTTTATGGGACTCCTGAGTGTGTGAACTCTTTTCCTTCTGTTGGTTTGTCTTGTACAACTTTTATGCAATAGTTTTATCTTATATTTTATTTGTTATATTTTATTATTTTCTCTTAGAAATCCATTTTTTTTTTTCAATGAGAGACAGAAAGGGAGTAGATCTGTATGGGAAGGGAGGTGGGGAGGGACTTGGGGGAGTAGAGGGAGGGGAAACCATATCAGCATATATTATGTGAGAAAATAATCTATTTTCAATAAAAAGAAAAAAGGTCAACAGGCAAAATGCTTGCCATGCAAGCATGAGGACATGAGTTTGAATCTCCAGAAGCCACCTTCAACAGAACGGAAGCTTGTATCTCGGGTCCCAGCGCTTCTGCGGAAGACGGAAGGGGGAGACAGGAGAATCCCTGGAACATTGCAGGTCAACAAGCCTGGCATACACACCAGAGAACGAGACACCTATCGCAAAACAAGCTGCAAGGTTGTCCTCTGACCTGTACGTGTGCCCTGTGGCACACGTGTGCCTGCACTCACATATGAACAGACACACATACACTTACACATATATGAACACACACACAGATTTAAGGTGGGGGCAAGATGGCTGTGCAGGCAAAGGCGTTTGTGGTGCAAGACTGGTGACTTGAGTTTGATCCTTAGAATCCATGAAAAGGTGGAAGGACAGAACCAACTCCATAAAATCGTCTTCTAAGCTCCACATGCATGCTGTGAGACATGCACTCACACACAATTTGTCACTTTCTGGAAAAAAATGATAGCTGGGTTTTGATGCATATTTTGTTGCTGTTTGTTTTGTTTTCAGACAGGGTCTCACACATTCTGAATGGGCCTCCAACTCACTATGTAGCCAAGGTGCCTTTGTTAATTTTCTATTGCTATGAAGAGACACCATGACCTAGGCAACTTATAAAAGAAAGCATTTAATTGGGGGCTTGTTTATAGTTTCAGAGGGTTAGTACATGACCATCATGGTGGGGAGTGTGGAAGCAGGCATGATGGCTCTGGAGCCGCAGTTGAGAGCCTCTATCTGATCCACTAGCATCAGGGGGTGGGGGGAGGGTGGTGGAGAAAGACTGGGCCTGTTTGGGGCTTTTGAGAACTTAGAGCCCATCCCCAATGACGCACTTCCTCCAACAAGGCCACACCTAATCCTTCTCAAAGCAGTTCCACTAACTAGGGATGAAGCACTCTGACATAAGAGCCTATGGAGACCATTCTCCTTCAAACCATCACACAAGGATAATGGTGAGCTCTTCCTGGACCTCCTGTTCCCCCATCCTAGACTGGATTACAAGCATGTACGCTACCACACCTGGCTTATGTGGTGCTGAGACTGGAACCCGGGGCCACATGCCCATCCCCTGGATATGTGTTGCTTTTAATATATACACACCATCACTTGTTTTTGCATGTCCTATGCACGAAAAATGGTTTTTACATTATGAAATTGCTGGAGAAAAAAAAAAAACCTCTATTTTAAAGGAATGAAAAAGATACCAAACTATGCCAAGTGAAGTTGTATAAACATAAATTTCCATGACTATAAATAAAGCTTTATTGGAACACAGCTATGCTCATAATTTATATATTGTCCGTGGTATCTCAGCACCACCATGGCATAGTTGAGTGGTGGCAATAGAGACTATATATGACCCACAAAGCCTAAAATACTTACTGCCTAGTCCTTTGTAGGAAAAAAGAAAACTTACTGACATTTTCTCTAAACTATAAGAAAAACTGAAGCATTATTGCCTGAAAGTTCCAGCAAAATCAAGCCTAGGATTATGGCTACAGACTGGAATTTTCTATGGATTTTATGCTATCAGATACTGGGTCTTGTTTAAATCCTAGGGAGAATTTTTTTATGTTTGTGTTTTAGCACACAATTCATATATTTCTATATATATTTCCATTCTTATTCCAGAGTATTCATATTTCTTATGTATATACACCTATATTCTCCTTCTTTCCCTCCCTCCCTCCCCCTCTACAAATGTTCTAATCTCTCTCTCTCTTTCTCCTCTCTCTCTCCCTGTCGAGCTTTGTCTAGACCCAATGGAATTCAATCATTGGAAGTTTTTCCTAGTGTGGCATGTAAATGCAAAAAGAGAGTAGCTAGGGATATATGTGGCTAAAAGATCAAGCGTGGAGAAGTAACATATGAACGCTACAGGCTTTAACAGGATAAAATACAATTCAAATACTAATGGTGGAGAGAATTTGGTAATACTCTTATCTTTACAGCTGATACAGTTTTGTTATTTTGTAGAGTTAGTGGCCCTTATAGGTAATCTCAGTTGTCAAACTGGTGGACTCCAGACCGACCTAAGGAAGGAGCCTCTGGACATGCCTGTGATGATCTACATAAGGTTAATCTGTCCACTGGGTCCCAGAGTGAACATCAGCACTCACTGCTCTCCGTTCCTGACACCGTGACCACACTACGGTGGACTGTGTGCCCTCGGACTCTAAGCTAAAAACCACCTTCTCAGCCTCAGTCGTTTCTTGTCGGGCACTGGACTCAGCAATGACGCAGGTAATTAAGGAGTGTCCATTAGGAGGAGTGTGTTCATCTCTGTTCAGAGACTTACACNCTCCATCATGTGCTCCAGGAAAATCGGAGTTTTTCTGAGTCTACTGCCTTTTTGTTTTTTCTCCCCAATATTGGGAACCCAGGGCCTCAATGCTCTATCACTGAGCTACATTCCTCAGTCCTAGACTGCTCATTACATGCACACCAAGAATCCCAGCACCCGGGAGGTAGAGGCAGGAAGATAAGGGAGTTCCAGGGTATACACGGTTACATAGGAAANTTGAGACCAGATTGAGCTGCAGGAGATCCTGTCTCCAATCAGATCAGCTAAGAAGAAAAGCCTGTTTGCTTCCTGGCATGGAGAGTGAGATTCCTCCCTTGCCAATGCTAAAAATTGTGATGTGAGATGTTGATAACGCACCTGACAGTTGGATATCATCTTATTTAAACCCTACTGATCACAGACATATGAGAAGGCAAAGGCAGGCCCAAGAAGAGAGCTCAAACTCAGCACAACAGAACTCCTATATTATCTATAGCGCTAACTGTAGTAAGGTGTGTAGACGAAGCACCACTTAACTGTTTTTAGGTGTGTAGCTTAGTAGCATTAACTACATTCAGCGTTTTTTCTATTTTAAAGAAGGGTTTCATGTAGATCAGACTGAACAAAAACTCACTACGTAGCTGAGGATGTCTTGGAATTTCTGATCCTCTTCCACCTCCCAAGTGTTGGGATTATAAGTGTGCACAGTCACATTCACACTGTTNCACAGCCATTGTCACCATCTGTCCACAGAGTTCTCTACATCTTGCTCTGGACTCATTGAATGGCGAGTCTTCATTCTTCTCTTCCATCCTCGTAACTGCCACCCTACTTTCTGTTTCTAAAAAGCTGACTTTGCCAGGCATCTGTCTTAACAAAGGGCAATCACACGGGATTTGTCATTTTGCAAACAGCTGATGTCATCTAGTAAGTTCCTTCANANTGAGGCGTATCTCAACATTTCCTTCTTTGTTATGGCTGAGTAACAACCATCATATGAATACACTACTTCTGTTTGTCCAGGTACCTGTCAATGGAAACCTAGGTTGTTTCCACTGGTTGGCCTTTGTGACTAGTACTGCTATTTGCATGGGATACAAATCTCTCTTCTAGAGCTTGCTTTCAATTCTTTAGAGATTCTATCTGTCT
>LZPO01117029.1:185843-197635 GCA_001675575.1 Neotoma lepida
GGCCTGGAACTCCTGGTCCTTCCTCCTTAGCCTCTAGAGTCCTGGGATTGAAGCTACTGGCCACCATGCCTGGCTTCCATTCTCTTCTTTAAGGGGAAGTGAAGGAGACCTTATAAACAGTGCCTCGTAAAGAATCATTTAGAGAAAGGATATATAGTCTGGTAACTTGTTGCCTATCTCATGCTCAGTCCTGTCGTTGACTTGTTGTAGGTCAGTGAAGAGAAATGTGATTATCTTGTGTGTAGNGGCCTAGTTCTGTTTTGGATGTGAAGTTCACCATGTAGACTGATGAATTACAGATGAGTAGATGTTCTTGGCTTCCTCCTGAATTCCCTTGTTTCATATGATTGTAGATCTTGTCTCTTTGAAACACCATCTTCCTTTGGTGCCCCAACACCGTTATTGCTGCTTGCCTCCTAGTTAATATGGTTGTGGTGGTGACTGTCTTTCATGTCTTCCTTTAGTTCCTCTAGCCTTTCCCAGTAGAATGGGTCCATACTGCCCTGTCTCCTTTTAGAGCTCGGCTACTTCCTTCCCTTTCCAATTACTTACTTATTCTCGATTCTCTCTTTCTNCGAAGACATCTGTGAAGTCCAGAAGGAAGATAGTTGAAGGAGATTTTGGTTGAAAAAGGAACAGTGAGTATTTATTCCAAATGGAAGAAGACCCACTGGTCTTAGTAGAAGGAAGTGAGGGTGTGGTTTCCATCTCATGTTTAAGGCTGTTTTGTAGTGTGAATTGTGTGGGTGGGTGTGAATTGTGTGTGTGTATGTGAATTGTGTGTAGGTGTGAACTGTGTGTGTAGGTGTGAGTTGTGTGTGGAGTTGGTCTGTGAGTTGTTTGTGACTGGTGGTGAGAGAGGTATAAAAATTAAGAATAAACATCTATAGGCTGGATGTGGTGGCACACGCCTTTAATCCCAGCACTCTGAAGACAGAGGCAGGAGGATCTCTGTGAATTCCAGGCTAGCCTGGTCTATATAGTAACTTCTAGGCCTGCCAGNGCNGTGTAGAAAGACCCTGTCTAAAACAAACAAAAAAGAATCAATGTTTAGNTANTTATAATCTANTGAAACTAATAAAGAATTTGGAATTATATTTTATATGTCTTTGTTTATTTCACTTATTAATTACTCTTTGTATTTTATAGAAGTATTGGTCCCCAGGGGACTGGAGGGGAAAGTGGCCCTTCCCCACACTTAGTCTGCAGAATGTTGCTCCAGGCTTGTGGGGTGGCAAGGCGGGGGATGTTTTATTTGACGTGGTCAGTTTGGGCAGCAGGAGTAGGGAGGCAGAGGGCACCTTGGCACCTGTGGTGGAGAGCCCTTATGAATTGAAGGGGGTTAGGGTGGCAGAGGTGTGGGACACATGGACACTGGCATCANGTCAGGCTCAGCTCCAGTATTTGGTTGGATGTGGGGAGGGTTTTCCCACACTCTGAGTGGGGCCCTGTTGGCTTCCTGGCTGTGAAGAGGCAGCCGTACCTTTTGCGGTACCTAAGCTCCTGTTTGATCTTTATCTGCCCCTGCTCTTCTCTACCTTGATTCTGTAGATGTGATGTGCCGGGCTTGACAGCCCTCTTTCTNTTTGTNCCCCAGACTCTTGCAGTCTGGCATGAGAGTGAGTCCCCTGTGGGCCGTGTTTCCTGGGCAGTGCTTCCCCGTGCACGCGCCCTTTCCTTCATCCGACAGGGTCAGTTTGTCTTTCTGAGAAAGCTGGAGTCTTGAGGGATGCCCAGTGGACCTGACACCAGCAAGGCTGTTTCTGGGCTCTAATTCTGTGACGTCCTAATTCTTCCTTTCTCTCTTGCCAGGGTGAGAGGGTAATGAGCCACGGACCTGGGGGCAGCCCTCGGCTGGCNTGCTGCCAAGGGAATATTGAGGACCAGCTTTTGTTTCTCTCCTCTGCAGCCTTGGAGTGTACTCAGAGGGGATGTTTTCCCTTGCAGGACCAACCCGTTTAGTATTGAGAAAGCAGGAAAGCAGGTTTTCCTGTTCCGCCGCCGTGAACAAAAAGCAGCCAAGCAGGCAGGGGTTGGTGATATCCTGTCCGGCAGGCTGGCCCCGCAGATGCAGACAAATGTGCCTCATTCTTTCTGTATCTTTGAGGAAACTGAGGAGCTGGGACGGCAATGGGACACTCAGCAGGCCAACTCCATGTGGTTTTCCCTTTATTTATGGTGTTTAACGAGGATGTTATAAATGTGTGGTTTGTGATTTAAAAAGCAGTCAGAGAGCTATAAACATGACAGANGTGAAAAGTGAGGTGTCCCCTCNACTGTGCTCCCCGTGAGGTCATGTTAAGTTTGCCTGGGAGGGGGCAATGGACTATAAAACAAATGTAAACTTTATATTAAAGTCCTACTCTAACCTGAGGAATCTCTTAAAGATACCAGAATGCTTGCTGCATTGGCTGCCACATGCTGTCAGAGCCCTTCTTTGCTACTTCTAGAAGTTTTCCCACACCACAAGAGAAATACACATTAAAGGCAAATCAGAAAACTTNTATTGGCAACTAAACAGTGAGAAACATGGAAGTAGAGAATTGAAGGTCTCCTGGGAGGGAGCAGTGATGATGGGGAAGGCCTGCCTGGGACCCTCAGCAAACTGCCCTGTTCTGCTTGTCACACTTTCTGCTGTGACTCCATGACCCTTTGAATCTGGCCTGCCTCTCCCCAGGTCTGCCACAGACCTAGACATGATCCGTCGCCTGGTCCTTACAGGGCTCCAGGGTTTGAAGTAACTGGAACAGAGGGAGTGAAAAAAAAAAGGACAGACAGACACAGAAAAGCTGGGCCACAGCACCTTCAGAAACTCAGCGTGTTCATTATCTAGAGTTGAACAGGGGCGGGGTTAGTGTGTGCAGATGAGCAAGGAGGGTTAGCTAATTTTGGTAGGCGTGGTAGCNGTCTGTGCAGGGGAGCAGACCTCAGGCCATAAACAGTGGGGTGGGGAGGAAGCTTTGGTGGACATTTTCTGCACACACTGTCAACCCTTGCTTTGCTGTCCCTCTAAGCCTTGCCTGGGCTTTGCCACCCCATGGGTCTGAGGCATTGGGATCCTTGACATGGCTTGTGCCCATGTGAACATATATGGGATGCACTCCATGTGATCATATTTAGTTCGAGGAAACTGGATAGTAACAGGATGAAAAATCTATTAACTCGAGTGCTCTCTGACTCTTGTGGGGGTGGGGGTGGTGATTTAGTCTGTCTCTGTGGAGAGAGACAGGTTCATGTCATGGAGTGGGATGTGTGAGAACCTTGGGATGTCAGAGAATGTAAAAGCACAGTTGAAGAGGAATAGAATCAAATGTTCTTCTGAGAAGGAATGCCCCACAGCCTTCCCGTCCTTCCCATGTCCTTCCCTCTTCTGTTCTCTCAGTGGATTGACAGACNCTTAGGTGTTCTAGGGAGTGAAGTGTGGGCTCCACTGTTTTACTTCAGTAAATATTTATAGCAGCTGTCAGCACAGNGTACTTCCAGTGAGTTTATTTTACAAGACAGATCCTCACACGGCATGGGGTTAAACCGTCTTGGGTTTTTTTGTCTGTGAAAACACATTTGCCAACAGATCTACAAATTGTTTTATTTCCAAGACTATAGGATTTCATGTCAGATGAAAAGTGTGGGTTTGGACTGGATAATCTTTTGATTTGGGTAACCCATTTAACAAAATATTTACNGAATACTGTTACTTTTAGCAGCCACTGAGGACAGATCTGTATCCAGGACAGACTGTCTGTGACCTCAGAGACCTGATAGCTTTGGTCAGGACATAAGTAGGTAATCAGTTCCCATAGAAAGAGGGACAAAACTTCAAAAGGAGACATTGAGAGTATTTTGTGGTGTTATGGGAAAGGCCCCAGACAGGAGTGACAGGTCAAGACCTGAAAGAGGAGGGAATTAAGCTCCTTGNAGATGTTACTGTGCTGTAGCCACAGGGAAGCAGCATGCACCCAGGCTTGGAATGAGATAGGAGCTGCAAAAGAACCAATAAATAAAGCCTGTGGCACCAACAGGAGCAGTGGGGTGGGGGTTGACTCCAGACAGGTGATAGGAGCCCAGTGTGAAAGTCCCTGCAGGGCATTAAAACGTNTTTGGGATTGCNCAGTCATACAAGATGTGAAAATATAGACCTGGACTATATTTCCATTAAACTAGCCAGCACACACTGGAGATGAAATTGAGAAAACACTGACATTTACAGTGGTATCATGAAGAGTGATATACCTGGGAATAAATTTAACAAAAGTGTATGATTTGTATACCAAAACATTAAAAAAAAAATTAAGTGGGTAGGATAGTGTAATATGTGTAAAGTCCTGGCTTCTACCTCCAGCACTGGAAATAAACACACAAAAACACCAAATAAATGGCAAGACTGGGACGTTGTATGTTAACGCACTGGCAATTGATTTCTTTCCCTTGTTTTGGAGATATAGGGCTTCATATATCCCAGGNTGACCTTAAATGATATCTCGCCAAGGATGACTTTGAATTTGTGGTCCATTATAGTACTACAACATCCCATTTAGTGCTGAATGAAAAAAAAAGAAATAAAAAAAAGGAAAGGAACGGAACATGACTGCTCCTAGGTATGATGGAGGAGAAAGTTTATCATAGATATGTGGGAGAGCATAGCCAGAGGCAGGGACATCCAGAAGAGTCCAATGTGAACATGACTAGTCTGAGCTGAGCCATGTGAGGAGAAGGGGGAACCAGGTGCGGCAGCCAATAGGCCCAAAGGTACAAAGAGAACAGATAACCAAAACAGATAATAAACCATTGGATTATGTAGGGAGAGTAGCCCAGCCCTCTAGGCTGGAGAGTTCAGGGTAGTGGGTGGGGTATGCCAGCCAAGAGGACCCTGTAATAGGTAGGAACTGAGGGATGCAGGGAGCCAGGTCCACTTTGATATGTTAAATAGGCACCTCAGCCATTTGTCCCAGGTTTGAAACCTAACAAGTCCTAGAACTGAACTCAGGGCCTGTGCCTGTTAGGCAAGTTCTCTACCAATTGAACACCCAATCCCCCAATTACATCTTANTATTGTTAATATAATAGTAGTAGTACTCCTGGGGTATGACTATATTATTGTCTTTTTCTTGTGTCTGTAAACACCTATGGAAGCCAGTGCAGGTTTAAAAGTGTTATATGGAAGTGCAAGTAACCTAGGAAGCAAAGATAGTATCAAGAAAGAATCAACCAGATTGGAAGCGNTACATGCCCTGATGTCAAAACCTAGCACAAAGCTACAGTAATACAAATAGTGTGATAATGGTATAGGAAGAGAAATGGAATAGGGCATCCTGAAGTGGTTCTATGTGGTCAGTGACTTTAGATTTATTTATGTGTGTGATTTTGCCTGCACGTGTGTATGTGCACCATGTCATTTCACGGGGATTTCTAATAGTGCAAACTTTTGAGTTTTTCCCTAGATATTATTGAGTTACAAATTTATGATTNGGGTTGATCTACCTAAAATCAGAGGCCTGTTGTGAAAATTNCTTGAAGCCAGAGGAGCTTATGTGATTCCCAGTGGAGAGTATGTGGATCTGATACAGGTAGTTCAAGTACTGGAGGGACTGACTGGGCCAAGATCAGGGGAAAAAGAATGTTCTCCAGGAGAGAGAGATCAGAAGCAAGCAGTAGTCCTGGGTACCCTAGCTTCTGAGCTACTGAGTAAGAGATGCAAAATGTGCATTGGACTCCTAACAATGATAAGTCAGGGAGGGACAGTGGTGTAGATTCAGTGCAGCCAGTGTGACTGCCACATATGGGCCCACGGGTCCTTCAAGTGGTAACCAAGTGCTTCCTAACCTGCTTTCCTGGGCTCTGCCTCATTCCACAAGGGGCATCACTTGAATACTTATAGAGGCATTAAAGAGTGTGTGTAGTGGTGGGAGGTACTTAATGAGTGGCCCAGCCTGTGTGTGTGTGTGTGTGTGCGCGTGCGTGCTCCTCTGTGGCACATGGAACTGGTCTGTCCAAACTAAGGGTCTTGAGCCAAACTAAGCACAAGCAGATGGCACTTTTGGCTCTTGGAAAAAAAAATTAAACTATGTGTGTGGGGAAGGGGGCACATGAGTGTGAGTGCCTGCAGGAGCGTCACATCCCCTTGAAGCTGGAGGTTTAGGCATTCCTGCAGGCACCAAGTGTGAGTCCTCTGTATGTGCAGTACTTGCTCTTAACCACTGGGCCATCTCTCCAGCACCTCTCTGGCCCTTTATTTGCCTTGTAGAGCCTAGCACCTTGTGGCTGTGGTATCGTCTGTGCTAAGGTATCCAATACTGTTATTCTGGGGGGTCTGAATCCCTTAGGGAGAGGCTTTTGAAGTTGGGGAATTCTGTTTTTCTGGTTTGTTGGTCATATGTTAGGCATTGGGAGAGAGATTATACAAATACTGGAAGCACATTCCCCTCCCTTCCTGCTTCGGCATGGTCTTTTGCCTATTGAATATTGTCTGGTAGAAGCTGTAGGATTCTCTTAGGAATCTAGATCTTATCAGTTTTCAGTATAACAGAATTACCATTTTACTAGTGTAAGAAAAATCACCATGAATGGCGGTATCTTCAAAGGTAGTTAAGGCATGGCAATTAGTTTACTGTCCTAAGTGGAGTGCCTGCTGACTGTTGAATGTGTCGGAAGCCAGCCTGGAACTCCAAGACTGCTTATCTGGGTTTTCAAAATTGCCCCTCTCTAAGGAGAGGAAGTTACTGTTCCTAAGAGCTTTGAAGCTGTTGGATTTACTGAGGTATCATTTGCACTTTTAACCTTTACTTTATAATCCACACTTACTTTTCTTTCATTATTTAAGGTGTCAAGTTAGTGTTAGAGGAACTTTAAAGTACTAATATAAATAGTATTTTATTNAGGGAATATTATGCAATTGCAAGATGTGGAAATTCCCTGTATGCAAAGTCCCCTGAACCAGTGTCTTAGTAAACACATCAGGATTGAAATGAAATCCCATTGACCAGTGCAGCCAGCATTTTCCTACCTGTTTAGGAATTAGGATTTAGAACTATCCTTTTTTCTTATTTTATATTTATCTATTTTGTGCTGTTAGATTGCAGACCCAGTGCATTATCTCCTGGTATTGAAACTATTTTTTTTCCCTCATGTGTATGCTAGGGGATTGTCTGTGGTGGTATTATTGNTGTTGTTATTGTCATTAATATTATTGTTCTCAATTTCAAGNGACAGAAACTCAATATAATCAATTTAAGCATAAAAAAGCTTATGTTTTAAGATTTTATTTTTAAGATTTGTATGTTTGTGTTTATTTGCATGTACATGCAGATGCCTGTGGAGGCCAGAAGAGGGCATCAGAGCTCCTGGAGCTGGAGATACAGGCAGTTGTGCTCAACCTTATATGAGTGCTGGGAACTGAACTCTTCTCCGCAAGACCAGCAAAGGCTCTTGACCACTGAGCTATCTCTTAGCCCTGGCCATGTGTATTCTAAAGCTGCAGGGTCTCAGAATTCCTTCCTGGCCGGGAATTCAGCTGTGTGTGTTTAGGGCTTCCCAGTTCTAAAGACTTTTCTGGGGGAGTCAGGACAGCTCATGGAATAAAAGGTGCTTGCTGCCAAGGCTGGCAACCTGAGTTAGTTCCCAGTCCTGCGTGGTGGAAGGGGAAAACTCACTCCTTCAGGTTGTCATCTGACCTCCACACATGCTCCAAGGTGTATGTTCTCTATAGTGGGAAATAGCTCTCTTAGAGACCAGCTACTCAGTAAGAAATCCGCCTGTCTCTCAGACCAGCTCTAACCCACCAGGGAGGGAACTGGGTCTGACACCCACCCTTGGAACTCTCCACTGTGGCCCTTGCTGTGGCGGTCATTAGGGGAATGTGGCTCCCAGGAAGCCTCACTGCTGTACCTGNGGGTCTGGCCTTTCCCCAAAGCCAGATGCTGTTCCTTGGCCTCAGGGGCAGGCTACGAATTTGCCCCGCCTGCAGGGATNGAGTAGGGTTGAAGAACACTGGGGGAGGGGGTGTGAGGCATATTTCAGGAAAGGGGAAGGGGACTGCCAATAGATGTCCCCTATGTGAAGCGTATTATTATTATTATTATTGTTATTATTTGCTTTAAAAACTAGAGCTGGAGGGAGTTGTTGCCACAAACCTAAGTCCAATCAGAAATGACTTTGCATTCATGTGTCTTTGTCTGGATAAGTGAGAGTTGGTATTTTATCTAGGGAAGACTGGGTCACATCTAGATGACTCATTATGGACATCGCACTTTTCCTCTTAAAGTTAAAAAGTATAAAATAATGTTGGTTGTCCTTTATAAAGGTATCAACTGTATAAAAATAGTTTTTGAGTACTTAATCTTTAAATCTTAACTTGATGTTTTCTGTGAAGATCTGTTTTAAAAGATGGTCTCTGGGGTCGGCAACGCAGCTCAGCAGATAAAGGTGCTCGAGTCGCCACCGAACCCTGTGGCCCACACTGATACCTGGGAAACCCATGGTGGAAGGAGGGGGCCAACTTCTAGAAGTTATCCTATGACCTCCGTACACTCACTGTGTCACACATGTGCCCAGACACACACAGACACACAGACACACACACACATCTAAACCTTCAAAATTACTGGTACCATTTAAATTTTTCATTATTACCTTCTGAAAGAGGATCTCTCACTGAACCTGGAGCTGGCTAGACTGGNTGGCTGGTGAATCCCAGGGGCCCTCTTGTCTATGCCTCCCGGTCACTGGGATTACGGTGTGTACTGTCCTGCCCAACCCTTGTTTTTGGTTTGTTTTTTAACTTGGGTGTTCAGGATTCAGACTTAGATCCTCATGCTCATGTAGCAGGTACTTACTCGACCGACCCCTCTGTCCACCCCCTCCCCACCCCTACTGCCTCTCTCCCTCTTTTGGAGCAGACTCTCACTTTATAGCTCAGGCCTCAGCTCATAGCAATCCTCCTGCCTCAGCCTTGGAGTATGAGCCACCACACTCGGCTTCTCAGCACCGTGACATGTGCCTACACAATGTCAAAAAGAGTCATTGGACACTCAGGGCAGCTGGATTTCCTGGCATTGTTATTAGTCTAAAGGGCAAACACATCTTAAAATTATTTTTCTTTCTTGAAACAGGGTTTTCTGTAGCCCAGGCTGGCCTCAGACTCGCTGTGCAGCCAAGGATGACTTCACACTCCTGATCCTTCTGCCTTACCTCCCAAATGTGCCACATTACCTGGCTTTCACAGTTGGATTTTCAAAAATAATTTTTACACATGCATTCTAAAAATGACCTATAAATGTATTTGGTGGTTTCTATAGAAATAATACTTGCAAGAAACACTTTGCGTTCTCTGGCCTGGAAGAAGATCCTGTNGAATTTGGACTTGTCATCTTCAAAGCATTTGGTGTGGAACACAGTAAGCAGACTGGGTTCTGTTTCACTTAGCTACAAAGACACTTTTATTATGGAGACTGTACCCCTGTGGTGCTCAGTGCAGCTGAGATTTGGTTCTGTCTCCACACTGGAAAGCTTAGCTCTGTTCAGAAAAAACCCAGCTGCCTTGGGTTGGGGTTTACAACAGGCCCCAGATCTGCTNNAGCATGCAGGCTTCCAGGATGTGTCCTGAGCAGCCTGTGCTGGATCTGGTGTCTGTTTTCCTTTAAGACCCGAGAGACACTGTGCAGGCTCGTCAGGCAGTGCTGTTAGCAGCCCAGAGGGAAAAAAATCAAGGAGTAGACGTAGCTGTATTCATGTAATTAATTACATGCAGTTAATGTCACATGCAATTGCGGGTGGCCTTCCATCAAAATCTCAATCCGGATTCCTTGGCTGTTCTTGCTGCATTGCCCTGGTTCTGGCTTAGCACAGCCAATGTGGTGCTTGACACACCTCTCTTCCCTTCTGGTTGCGCCCGTTCACCTCTCCCTTCACCTGTTAGCAGCCAGCCTTTCCTTCTCAGGTGCAGGCCAGAGCACCCGTGGCCAGCACAGACACTGCTGTTTCCTGTTCTTCTCTTGCCTTTCCCGTTCCTCACATAGTCCCCTCTTCCTGCTTCTGCCCAGGGACACAGGTTTTGTCTCTGAAAGTTTCTAGNAAAAAAAAAAGTTTCTAGAACATTCCTAGTAACTTTAATTCCTAGAAACTAGAGAAACATTGCTGGTGTGGGTCTCCAATGGAATCTACTTGATAATGAGGACATGTTTTTAACCTCCCTATCTTTCTATCTTTTTTTAAACTTCAATCTCAATCTCCCTCTCTCTCATACACACACACACACACACACACACACACACACACACACACACGGGAATAGTCCAAGGACGTGCCCTTTGCTCAGCTATCTCAGTTGCTTACGTTAGGCCACATTATAGATCATTTTTAGACACCTCCCATCCCCAAAAAGGTGTGGCCTGGATCTAACTTCTTTTCTGCTCTAAAGTGCAACATCTGCTCAGTGCATGGAGGCTCTTTCTCTTCTTTGTAATTTTATCTTGTGTTTATTTGTACACTTAGGCCAAGTAATATTTAATTTCCTATCCTTTGAACCCCCAGTGCAGAGATGGTAAGGCCACAATGAGAGGTATAATGGTGATTTTCTTAAGAAATTCATGCTCTTTCGTTCATGTGTTCAGCATCCTGGTTCTTCTGCACCCTGTGTGCTGGGATACAGTGTAATTTGAGAGAAGGTGGGTCATGGTGTTTTCTCCGGGTTCAGCAGGAGCAGGGGATGGGCCCAGGGGNCCCTGAGCGAGGCCATGGACTCTCATCAAGCTTTGGAGTTGTGCAGTTCCTGTCAGGTAGCCAGGAGTGCTCCNGTCTCGCTTTCCCTAGCTTTTCCAAGTTTGCTGAAGTGTAGCTCATATATAAAGTCCGCCCCTTTAAAGCATATAGCTCGGTGGTTTGTTATCATTAACTTTTATCATGATAAAATATATGTAGCCTAAATTTTACCATTTTAATTTTTGAAACTGTGGTAAAATACATACAAACATTTAGCATCTTACCCCATCCCCCTTTTGAGATAGGGTCTCCCTACGTATCTCTAGTTGCCCTGTATCTCACCATGTAGATCTCTTAGTCACAGAGCTCCTCCTGCCTCTGCCTCCTCAGGGCTGGGATTAAAGCTGTGTGTCACCACACGACACATATTACTGTAAGTGCAGAGCTCACTGGCATTGCATACGCTTACATCGCTGTTTGGCTNTTGCCTCTCCACAATTCCATTTCTTTTGTTGCTCTGCAAGTAACTAAACACCTGCTTTCGAATCCTCCCCGGCAGCCATCATTCTCCTTTCTGTCTCTATGAAGTTGACTCCTGTCGGAGCTTCACAGAAGTAGACACTCATGGTATTGTCCTTGTATGACTGGCTTACTTCATTCAAGGTGTGTCTTGAGGTGTCATGCATGAGTCAGGATGCTCTCTCCCTTTTAGAAGGCTGAATAAGATCTCACTGTATACATTTTGTATATCCATTTATCCACTGACACTGTGGTTTTACCTTTTGGCTTTTGTGGATAATGATGCATGGGACGTCGTACAGTGTGTATTCTGCTTGGAATGTTGTACAGTGTGTGTTCTGCATGGAATGTTGTACACTGTGTATTCTGCATGGAACGTTGTACACTGTGTATTCTAGTGCCTGCTTTCAGTCTCTTTTGGGGTATAGGACCTGGTATTGGAATTGCCCCTCCAAGTTTGCTGTGAGTTTGTGTAAGTTAAGTAGACTCAATTAAGTTATTGAATTCCCAACTAGTGGAACAATGCATTCATTTACTCATTCAACAGATTTCATAGCAGAACCCTGTATGAGAGTTTTCCC
>LZPO01117029.1:198710-214067 GCA_001675575.1 Neotoma lepida
TTGCTCTCTTCTGTAATAACCTGTGTTTCTGCTATCTGATGGGCCCAGGCCCCCATGTTGTACTATCACTGGGAACCAGGTAACAATCTGAGGTTTCTTAGTTACAGTAACTGATCCTCACTCTAGGCCATGGCAGGAAGCAGAATGCTCCGGGGGTTACCTGGAACCCTAGTTTTCATGTCTTTATTCCTTCNTGCAGGTGTCTGAGCCCCAGAGGGTTTTCCCTTGTCTCAGAAAGTTCTCACTTGTCTGCCTTACAGAAGACTGGGTGCTTTCTTGGTTCCAGTACCATACCAAGAATATCTTTGAAAATAATACTAATAGTTTAATATAATTACATTTAATGGTCTTTTACAANGAAAGGCAAAGGCTTCTTGGGTAAAAACTTAGAATAAAAATGTGGTCTTTTTTAGAGAGGGGGTAGTCAGAGTGCAAAGGAAGAAACGGATGTAGGTGAATAGAATACTTTGTGTGTTGATGTCAATTCTTAAAGAACNTAGGGAGGTGAGGAATAGAGTTTATGGAGGGCATGGGTGATGTCCTGGTCGCATTCCCATGAGTATTCATATACTACTCCATGCTCAGGCAGTGGGTGATGGCTCATGGTTGGGGGGATCCTCTGTCAAATGAAGGTCCTACCACTAGGAAGCACTCACTCTGTGGGTCCTTCTGTAGGTTGTGGAGCTGTGTGTGTGTGTGTTGGTCATCCTTATTTGAAGCCCTATTAAGTTTACTGATTGGTTAGTTTCTGTCAACTTTTAACAATCTAGATATATCAAATGAGGGGAACCTCATTTGAGGACTTGTCTTCATCTTGGGATTGGCATATCTGTGGAGCATTTTCTTGATTGATGATTGATGATTGATGTAACAGGGCCCAGCCCACTATGGGCAATGCCACCCCTGGACCAGGTGGTCCTAGGAGGTTGGTATAAGAAAGCGGGCTGAACAAGCCATGGAGAACAAGCCAGTAAGCATCTTCCTCCATGGTTCCTGCCTCTGCTCCTGCCTGAGTTCCTGCCCTGACTTCCCTCAGTGATGGGCTGTGATAGCCAGGTAAGCACTTGCCTCCACAAGTTGGTTTTCATCATGGTTATCACAGCCACCAACTAGGACAGCCACCAAGAAAAATGCTCACTCCAGGCGCTGATGATTTTAAGTCATTNGAGATATTTTGAGTCTTGAAGCAGGAAGTTCTTAGCTGAGTATCAGTTTGGCTTCTGTTGTTCCTTTGATTTTTGTCTCCATTTTCAAGAAGCCAGCTCACTTCTCTTTCCTGTGAGGTGTTTCCTAAGGTTCTTGTGGGCAGTTTTATTATGAAGGAATTCAACAGATTGTGAATGTTTCTTCCCACCACCCCCTGTCTTTTAAAGCCATTGTCTTTCACCTCCAAACTGGAGATGTAGCNTTGGAGTTCTGAGAGGGGTTGGCCTGAGCAGCTGCAGTCCCTGTGTGTGTGGGCAGAAGGGCGAGCATGGTTGGNGGTGTGGAGAACTCAGCCCCGCAGCCGAACCATCTACATTTCTGCTTTCTTTGATTTGCTTGGGGCTTTTCTGTGTCCACTGGCGAACAACTTGTCAAAGCGTTCCTCTGGCTTGAACTTCTGGAGATTGGAAAGACTGTTTGCTTGGTGATGTTTTCTGCAGGCCTCATGTTCTGTGAGAAGGATGAATAGAAGTGAGACAGGATGGGGATGGAAAGTCCTTGGTCTCTGTCGTCACATGAAGATGACTTGGATGGATGCTGTGTATGAATGTGAGTCTGTGCTGGAGTCAACAGAGTGAAGAGGAACAAGCGTTGGACTGGGTGCATTCCAGCTTTGGTAGCAAAGGAGATGTTGGGGGGCCAGGGTAAGGGTGTTGGCTGCCAAACCTGACTTTGATCCCCTAGACTCACATGGTGGAAAGAGAGAACTGACTCCTGTGGGTTGTCTCCTGACCTCTACATCACTGGCCATGGCAGGCACGTCCATCCACATCAAACACACAGATACACAGTATACTAAATTAAAAATTAAGAAAAGGAAGTGTTGGGCCTTGGTACATGGCATGTCCTCCTAGGCAGAGGGAGCATGAATGAGGTTTCCTTCAGACAGTCAAGGTCCCCGTCCACTTCAGGTGACAGTGGAGGAAGTAGAAGTCTCACAGAATGTGGTGGCTATGGGGNCAGGCAGGTGTAATGGAGGAAGACATCTCTCATGTAGATCTCCAGTTCCCTCCCTCCCCTCCCCCTCTCTCCCTCCCTCCCTCTCCACTCCGTGTATGTGTGTCTGGTGCCAAAAGAGGCAGGATGTCATGTCCCCTGGTGCTGGAGTTACAGGCAGTTGTAAGCTGCCCAGTGTGGGTTCTGGGATTTGAACCCTGGTTCCTCTGGTTGAGCAGCGAGTGTTCCTAACCACTGAGCCGTCTCTTCACCCCTCTGCCGCTTTGCTGCACCCACTTCCGCAAGATGAGCTGGTTCTGCCCAGCTGTCTGCCTTGGTACCTGTCTGAGAAGTTTTGACCTTTGCTTCTAAGAGTTCAGCATTTGGGAGGTCCCCTGTGAGGAGTGGACTCTCCTGTCATGGCTCCTGGGCTGCAGTGCTGGGTGGGGAGACTGGAATGTGTCCCTGCAACTACAGCATGGTGGGTGCTAATTACTCTTCACTGAATCAATGGGAGAAAACATGACTCACACTGTTTGCAGCTACTTCAGGTTCCTGACCTCTCAGAGATTTCTGCCAGTCCGTGACTACAGGGAGAACAGGTCTTCTCTGCTCCTATAGACCTGGATTAATGGAATGAATTACAGACATTTGATTATGNTGAAAACGTGACAGTGCTAGTTTTTTGTAGTAGTATATGCACATGAAGAGGCTAGAGGTTAATGTCCGTATTCCTTTTAGATAATTTTCTGCCTTAGGTATTAAGGCAGGGTCTTGTTCTTTGAACTCAGAGCTCCCTGAGTCTAACTACCCTGTGTTTAATCCCCACCCCCACTTCTGAAGCTGAGATTAATAGTGGCCTGCCCAGCATTTATGTGGGTTCTGAGAATCCAAACTCCAGTCCTCTCATTTGTTTGGTGAGTGCTTTCTCTGCTGGGCCACATCCTTAGCTCTGGATGTTCAGGTTTTTTTTTTTGCTCTGTGACATACTAAACTGTACATTTCATGTGTCTGTCACATTTTGATTTGTTTGGGCTCCTATTGGTTGAATTTCTTTAGAAGATCTAACACATGAGCAGATGCGATCTTGCATCTGCCTCCTCTTCCTCCTCCTTTAACAAGGTCTCACTGTGTAGCCTTGCCTGTCCTGTAACTCACTATATGTAGGCCAGGCTGTCCTACAATTCATTGAGATCTGCTTCTGCNTGCTGAGTTCTGGGCTTAAAGGTGTGTGCCACCACACCTGGCTCAGCTTACATTTTAAAGCCTAAGTATNCTCTGTAAACTTTGAAAATTTCATGGGTGTGTGTGTATGTGTGTGTATACATATTTTTCGTATGTTTTTTGAAGCAGCCNAGGCTGGCCTTGAATTGAAAATCCTACTGCCTTAGTCAGCTGTTTATGCTGGGATTACAGACATGCAGCAAGCAGTATACCTGGCCCTAAAGATACATTCATATATGTACATAGTATATACATATACACACATGTATATACATATTTAAGTATATGTGTTTGAGGGCCTGAGTTCAATATATACAAACATACNTATTTAAAGGTTTTTATTTTTACTTCTAGTTATGTGTATGTATGTGTCTTTGTGTGGGTGTTTGCATGGAAGTGTAGTGCCTGTGGAGGCCAGAAGAGGNCATCTGATCCCCTAGAGCTGGAGTTAGAAGCAGTTGTGAGCTGCCAGATGTGGGTGCTGGGAACTGAACTCGGGTCTCTGCAAGAGCAGTAGGCAGTCTTAATTATTTTTAGAGAGGATCTCATTTTGCAGCTGGCCTAGAAATGGCTATGCAGACCAGGCTGGCCTCACACTCACAAAGATCCGTCTGCCTCTGCCTCCTGAGTGCTGGGATTAAAGACTGTGTGCTACCACACCTGGCCACAGTGTGTATTCTTAACTGCTGAGCCATCTCTCTAGCGCCAACAAAACATAATCTTAAACTATTCATCTTCTCTCCGTTTTCAGCTATACCATTTGTCAACAGCTATTAGAGTAGCAAAGCTGTATTTCAGGATTCTAATTTCACTGACAGTTTTACCCAAAAAGGTGGGAAATCAAGAGAAATGACCANTGATNGAATAATAAAGGTCCAAACACATTACTTTTGAGCCTATAAGGAGAACTACAGGGAAGTAAAAGTCATGATACGCCAAGGCATCACGAGGATAGAAGGTTGACTTGAGCTGTTTCATCTACTGTAGTAGAAACTCGATAGGAAGTGTTAGGAAATGCCGAGACTAGGAAGTGAGGAGGGGTGTGTCTAGCAGAGGCTCCAGANGCATCNAAAGGCCTTGTCTCTAGAGCAGGTCTGGTCTGGGCAGTGACCCGGCCTNCTTGCTCTCCATCAAAGCACTTCCATTGGCTCTGTGCTCTGTAGTTAAATGTATATATTATGTTGATAGATACGAATGTTTGCTCTCTTCATACTTATTCTTGTGGGATAGCGCTTTTTTTTAATTTATTTTTATTTTATGTGTATTGGTGTTTTGCCTGCATGTGTGTCTGTGTGAGGATACTGGATCCTGGAGTTACAGACANTTGTGACCTGCCATGTGGGTGCTGGGAATTGAACCTGGGTCCTCTGGAAGAGCAGTCAGTACTCCTAACTGCTGAGCCATCTCTCCAGCCCCGGGATGGGACATTTTATGGTGGATTTTTCCTTGGAAAATCTAAGATTTTCAAAAGCATNCCCAATGTTGCAGGTTGTAGGTTCAATGCACACATAAAAGTTAAGCATGAGATATTTCTGATGATATCATTGGAGAGCTGAGGGGTTGTATCTCAAATTGGATATAAGGATGAAAATATTAAAAAAATGATAGATATCTGTATCTGAGCAAATAATTGAAACAAAACCGAGTTTGGGGAGATGTGCACATTTGATATTTAGGACCTACCCCATCTGCTAAACAAGAGCTTTCTCAGTCAGGTATGCCTCCTAGTAACCAGGCAAGTTCTATGGGATGTTTGCTGCTGAGACAAGTCCTGAAAATTTGGCAACCTTTAATTGATGCTTTCTGTGGTGCAGCTGAGAGTCTTAGCACACTGGGTGTGAAGTCCTTCCTCCATTGGAAAACCTCAAAACCAGTAAATGACTTCCTGTGTTAATCTCAGACGAGCCGGCGGCTGAGCCAAGACCTAGCTTTTAGTTATTCAAGGCACTGTGGTCCAGAAGGTCAGGTTCTTCTTGCTCAGGGCACGTGGGCTTGGGTCCAGTAGAGCCTGTCGATGGCCCCACCTCCGCAGTGAGGAATGCCTGGCAAGAGAAATCCCTCAGCTGGCTTCTGTCCGGTGCTGTTGGCTNAGTCTGGGGTGGATCAAGGCTCCTGCCTTACCTGTGTTTGCTTTAGGTGTTCNCTGGTTGTTAGTGACAGAGACATACTGATGTTCTAAAACGTGGTGATAAACACACTGCGGCATCTCGTAGTNTCTTGAAATATGCATGATTGGAGTGGCCCAGTCCAGCTGGTCTGTGCTTGTCACTGTCTTGTCTGAGACTCTTGAACTTACTTCCTAAGTGAAACTTTGTNTTTTATATCATGTAGCCAGCATCTCCCCAGCCAGCAGCTAACCGCCCTTCCACTTTGCTTCAGAAAGTCCATAATTTTCTTAGAATCTACATACAAGTGGTATTATATGTTTGCCCCGTGCCTGGCAATCTCATATAATTATCAGAATATCACAGTGCCCCCCTGGTTTCATCCATGCTGTTGCTGCAAATGCCAAGGTTTTTTTTCTTTGTTTGGTTTTGAGTTTTAATAGTATTCATTTGTGTATTCCCACTCTTCTGTGAATAAGGCTGTCATAAACANGAGCTNTTGTGATGGCTGGAATGAGAAATGTTCCCCATAGACTCTGGCATTTGAATTCTTGGTTCAGTTGGTGGGTGCTGTTTGGGTAGATTTAGGAGATGTGGCCTTGCTGGTAGAAATATGTCCCTGGAGGTAGGCTTTGGCATTTCAAACCCAGTTTGCTGATGCTTCCTGCTTGTGGTTCAAGATGTAACTTCTCAGCTTTCAGTTCCAGCTACCATGTTTGTTTGGTGCCACACTCCCCCCCATGACAGACTTGGACACCTCTGGAACCATAAACCAAAGAAGAAGCCCTTTCTTGTATTAGGTGCCTTGGTCTGGGTGTTTTATCACAACCATAGAAGAATATGACCGGCTGGGCAGTGGTGGCACACGCCTTTAACCCCAGCACTCGGGAGGCAGAGGCAGGCGGATCTCTGTGAGTTCGAGGCCAGCCCGGGCTACCGAGTGAGTTCCAGGAAAGGCGCCAAAGCTACCCTGTCTCAAAAAACCAAAAAAAAAAAAAGAATATGACAGACACTTACCAACTAACTTATTTTGGAAATATATTTGGTAGTAGGATTGCTGGATCATGTGGTAGTCGTACCAGAAAACAACTCCTTTTGAACAGGATCTTGCTTTGTAGCTAGTCTTGAACTTACGTCCTCCTTCCTCAGCTGAGCAATGGGATTGTAGATGTGAGGCACCGTACCTTGTTTACCTATAAATTTTTTGAAGGACAAATTGTCTTCCAGTATTAATTTAAATTCCCTCCAATAGATCCCCTTTCTCCATATCCTCACAGTTACTAGGTATCTAGTGAAGAAGCTCTATCTATCTACTTGGGTACTATTATGGTCTGTGTGTTATCAACCTGTGTCCCAAGTTAAGCCCAGTTAGCTACCTATCCTCAATAAGCCAATTAAAACAGCCAAACTGGAAGTGGCAAGCAGGAGAAGGGAATTTATTCATTGTGGCCACACTGGGAAGAGGGACATGTGTGGATATTTATGCACTGGGAGTATGGTATGGTTCTCTGCTTTGGGCCTTCCTGGTGGTAAATGTCCTACTTCTGAGGATCCTGGTTAGGCAGAACCCATGAGTGACATCTGTATCATAGTTGGGAGGAATACTTGCTCTTACCTTCAGTCCATTGTTAGCTGCCTAAGGAAGCCCAAAGTCTGTCTTTTAAGTTAGTCTTTTGCTTTTTGTTCTAAGTCTTTGCATTTTCAAGTTTATTTTTGATGGTTAAATTGATACCTTTATAAAATGTTAGTGAATACTTGATCCACACTGCTNTAATGAAAGTGTTACAAAACAAATCTTTAAAAAAAACAAACTTCCCTCCTTCTTTCTCCTATGCCTCCCCTCTTCTCAAACCCCTTCTTTACCTTCCTGTTCCCCCAACTCCCTTCTCTCTTCCTTCTCTCCCTCCCTAGAAGGGTCTCAGGTAGCTTATCATGGCCTTGAACTTGGCTTTATAGCTGTGACCTTGAACACCTAACCCTCCTGTTTTGGGATTACAGCCGTGAAACCGTGAAACCTCGCACAGCCAGGAAAGAAGTGTTGCTTTTCTAGTTAACATTGTGTGGCAGTCCTAAATGGTTCAAGCCCAGCTGAGGATGGTAGCCAGTTGGGGGTGGTGGTAGCATTTGTGGTTGCTGGGCAACCAGATACCTCAGCATCACTTACTGATGGCCTACTGTGAATCAGGCATTCTGCTGGCTGCTGGGAGATCAAACAGGAGCAAGATCAGCGGGCTGCTGTGGAATGGCCTGCAGGTTCTTGGCTTGGTGATGCCAGAATTGAGTGAGCAGCACTGGCTGATGGCTTCTCTCAGTGTCATCCTGTGTAAGACTGGTTTGCTTATTAAAACTCAAGAGTTGGCCCTGACTTTCCGATTGTAAAGCTGAGCAATGCTGCATGAGCAGTTGAACATGCTTTATGACTAGTAAACCATGCCTGTGCCTCCCTGAGCTATTGTTGATAGACGGTTCATGGCCACGGTAATCTGTCCTGGAAGTGGGAATCACAATTGGGTTACATGGTAATTAAATGTAAGTGGTAAGTGAGCTGCTCACATATTATTGGAGGCCTCTGGCACCAGGCAGTGCGTGAGGTGCTCTTCCAAGGCCTGAGGGGAAGGATGGTCACACTACTATTGTCTCAGCTCTAATAATGGCGTCTGGAGAAGGCAATGGGGCAGGGATGAACTAGGAGTTACCTGCATGCAGTCATGGAGGGCTTCAAAGGGGAGGGCAAGAGGGAGGGGCTGCCTGGGAGGGCCTGTGGCTGATGATTCANAGTGAAGGAACCAGTCCCCTCTTCTATTATCACACTCTATTTGACCCCATAATCCTTATGAGATGGTTTTTACACCCCTTCCTTGTCCTTGGTGTTGGGTAAGGATATAGACATTCAAAGTAGCTACACTCTTTTTGTTTGTTTTTGTTTTCTTGAGACAGAATCTTATGTGGCCCAGGCTGGCCTGGAACTTGTTGTGTAGCCCAGGCTGGGTTTGAGCGCTGGGATTTCAGGGGCACTACTTTAATGTCTCATTTTGTTCTTTGGGTCCCATTGGTATACTTGGCTATCTGATTCCTTTTCCCTGCCTTACCTTATGCCCTTTGCTCTTGGGCTCTGTGTGCTAAATGATGAAAAGCCAGAGGGGTTCACATCCCAGAGTGCAAGACTAGGGAAATAGCACATCGTGCCCCTTCTGTAGGTGGGAAGGATAGGGTCTGCCTGGGACTGCTGGCTTGGAGCAGGGTGCCATGAAGAAGCCCTCTAGTGGACAGAGGACTTGGCTGTAACCTCCACGGGGCCCTGGCATCTTGACGCTTCTCTTCCAGGCCTGGACATCTTCAGGCCAACTTAAGGGATTTTTTTACCCCAAGGCAATAAAAATACCTATGATAATATCATCTCCATTTTCTTCCCTTTGCCTAAAGGAGTGCTGAGTGACTGTAGGAGGTTCAAGGGTTTGGGACTGAATCAAGGGACAAAGATATGACCGTAAGAGGCATACGCTTTGTTGGACAGTGCTGGCATGAGGTAGCACAAGAGAAGATGTCACTGATTGTCTGAGACCGGTGAAGGAAGGGGATTCCTGAGGGGTGAGGCTGTCCAGGTGGTGTCTCATGCCCAACCAGTGAGTCTTGGGTAGAAGGCACAGAAGGCCTCGGTTCTTAGGTCTTTAGGGACCCCTCTCATCAGTGGGTAACAGCTCTAAAGGTAAAGTTGCACAGGGTCATGTGAAGGCAGCTAAATGGCTATAAAGAAGCACATGTAGGCCATTTTTATATGATTGAAAACAAAGCTTTGCGTCTGATATCAGTGGGCATTTGAGCTGACTGTCTCAGTTGGCAGTGAAGAGCTACCTAGGCCCTTAAACTATCTTTAGCCCATTTAAACAGGAACACATCTTTTTCTTTTTATAGTCNAAAATGTAAATGCTTGGGGAATAGGAACTCATTTTGAGAATGTATTTCAGGCATGTTTAAAAATATTTTCCAGTTCCTTCCTCTTTTGATGGGGGTCACTGCCCCCACTCCTACACCAGAAGTCCAAGGAAAAGGATATGACCACGAGAGGCAGCAACACACAAGCTTTAGTGGATAGTTCGGGGTAGGATGGCAAGAAAGAAAATGTCACTAGATGTCCTAAGCTTAGCTGTTGTCCCTTAAGCCTACCTTATTGTCTCTGTTGGTTTTGGGGTCATCTTCATAGACACTCAAGTCCACTGAGACTCATGGTTTCCATCTAGTAGTCAGAGGGACAACTGTCCAGCAGGAGTGGTGGGGAGAAAGGCTTCTATGCTGAAGGTCAAGGAGGAACAGTGTCATCTGCCTTCACTTTTGTTGATGTATAGGAAAAAGACACCGTGTGGAGAAGTCTCAGGAAATGCCACCGCATCGCATCTTGCCTGAGTTAACTCTTTGTGNTTGTGAAGGATGGAGATAACACTGACTTGCAACTTTCTGGAATTATTGGCTAAAATAGTTGCAGAGATTGGAGTGATGCAGTCTTAAGCCAAGGATGCCACCAAAGCTGGGAGAGGCAAGGAGGGCTTCTCTTCTTGGGTCCACAGAAGGATCATAGTCCTGTTAGATTTTAGACTTCTGGCCTATGACAAAATGGCTATGGGATGGTGAGCGATGGCTCAATGGGTAAAAGTACTTGCCANCAAACTTGATGATTGAGTTTTGTCCTGTGGTGGGAGAAGAAAACTATTTTAAGTTGCTCTTTGTCCTCCACATATATGTCCTCCTCCAATAAATAAACATAATAAAATGTATTTTTATTGCTTTGAGCCATTGAGTTTGGAAACAAATGCAAGGATCAATGTGATGAAGACTGGAAACTTTGTAGGGGTGAGAATTTTCTAGAAGCCTTTTCTTAGTACCCTGTAGTTGAGTCGGAGGTCATCCCCTCAGTGTCNGAACTTCTCTTCTGTGTCTTGTAAGGATACTCATTATTGGACTGGGGGGCCACAGTGGGATGACCTCACCTCCTCTTGTACAGCAAAGCCCCTATTTTGAGAAAAGGTTACATCTACGAATTCAGGGTGTTAGGACATGGCCTGTGTCTGGGTGCTTCCCTTTGNGGAAAGAGGCCTTTAGAGCAGTGGTTCTCAACCTCCCTAAGGCTGTGACCCTTTAATACATTTCCTCATATTGTGATGACTCCCAACCATAGTTATTTTTGTTGGTACTTCATAACTGTAATTTTGCTACTATTATGAGTCATAATGTAAACATTTGATACGTGAAAAGGTCATCTGAATCCCCAGGAGGGTCACAATCCACAGGTTTAGAACTACCCCTTTAGACAATGGAATTCATCCTGACCTTGTGGTGGTGGAACATTAAAAGATACTGAGGAGAAAAGAGCATGGTGGCAAATGCCTTCATCCCAGCATTGGGAGGCTGAGGCAGGAAGATTGCAAGTCTGAGGTCATTCTGGACCATACAGTGAGAGTTTATCTCAAAACAAGACAACAGCAACAACGAAACCTAAACCCACAAAATAAACAAACAAAAATCCCACAGAACTTTGGGCTGGGGAGATGGTTCAGAGGTTAGACCACTGGCTGCTCTTCCAGAGAACCTCAGGTCAATTCTTAGCACCCACATTCTCACAACTATCCATAACTCCAGTTTCGGGTATCTGGTTTCCCTTCTCGCCTCCTTGGGTATCAGGCACACATGTGGTTCACAGGCATTCATGTAGGTAAGATACTCACACATACAATTAAACAAAATTAAAAAGGAAACAGTGCACTTATGTTTTTCTTGCAAAGAGACTCATGTTTGGTTCTCAGCACCCAAGTGTTAGCTCACAACCATCCATAACTCCAGTTCCTGAGTATCTGACCCCTCTTCTGACCTCCGTGGCACACATACATACATGCAGGCCAAACACTCATACACATAAAATAATAAAAAATGAAAATCTGTNAACAATAAAAGAACAAGGTTGGGGGGAGCTATAAAGGAGTAGGGGTTGAGGAATTCATCTTATCTTGTGTTTTCTCTCGGAATGGGAGCAGAACATGTCCTATTTCTGCCTGCTCTCCTGTGTGCCTCCTCTACTCCTTTCCGAGGTGCCCTGGACACATGTGCAGAGCCCCTCCACTCCACATGGCTGTACTTTGTTAACTGATGACTCAGACACCAGTGGATAAAGGGTTCTACAGGGCCCATGCTGGGCATTATTAATAGAATGCCAGCACCCAGAAAAATCAACTCTGAACTTCTGTGTGGGCTACCAAACCATTTCTGTCTTGTTTGCATAGAGGGATAAAGGCATCTTTGGTTTTGTTGCTAACTTAGAGAAAATAGTCTTCCTTAGCCAGCCCTGCTTTAGGCATCCTGGNTGGANCAGGAGCCAGNACACACTTGGTTCTGGCTTGTGCCCTCCATCCCTCCTTCTGGTCTCTCCACCTTCTCTGCCTTGACTCTGTCTCCGCTTCCTCCTCTACTATTGGGAGAAATTATTAAGGCAACTCCACGTAGTTAAGAGGTTTATTTAGGGATTTAGGGNAACTTACAGCAAGTAAAGAGGTTGGTCACAGGGTCCAGGAGAGGTGAGGTGCAGTCCAGTGCTGTTCTCTGGAGAACTCTGCTTGGTCCACCATCCAGCATCCAGGATCCAGGAACCAAGAGGGCCGGCACAGATGGATCTCAGGTCTTAAAGGCTCCCATCTCGGCCCACCCCAGGGGGAAGTCCTAGGTAGGCGTGGCAATTACTGGAAGTCTCAGTAGGGGTTGTGCTTCCAGGTCAAAGCTGGAACTGCTGCCCACTACACTCTACGGCAGAGTTTGGAAGTGTTTGGTGAAGGGCTGCCTGAATTCCGTGGAATCATGAATGATTTATGCTGTTACCAAGTCTATGGTATAATATTAGATTGAATTTTGAAGAGAAGTGCTTTATTCACATAATCTCTGTCTTTGTTCCTTTTCTGCTGACTGTGAAGAGACACCAAGACCAAAGCCACTTATAGGAGAAAGAGTTTATAGGGGCTTAAAGTTCCAGAGGGTTAGAAGCTGTGTCTATCNTGGTAGGGAGCATGACAGCAGATAGGCAGGCATGGTGCTGGAGAAGTAGTTGAAAGCTCACATCCCTGTCCACAGAAACGAGGTAGAAAGACAGAGACAGAGACAGAGAGACAGAGAGAGTAACTGGGAATAGGATAGGCTTTTGAAACCTCAGAACCCACCTGCAATGACACATCTCCTCCAACAATGCCACACCCTCCCAATCCTTCCCAAACAATTCCACCAACTGGGGACCAAGCAGTCAAACCTATGAACCTATGAAGGTCTTTCAGATCACCACAATCTCAGAAAACTAGTACCAAGTTATCTTTGTTTTTATTTATTNATTTTTNATTTTCCNCTCAAATCTGAANNATATGGATAGATTATTTTTTGTTCTTTTTTGGGGAAGGGAGGTTGTAGGGAGTGGGTCTTGCTCTGTAGNCCAGATTGGGCCTTGACTTNCCAGGGCTGTAATTATNGGTGTATGTCATTATATGAGCCCAGCTATTGTTATTTCTGACCATAGCCTAATTTGAATTGCTATGATANTGGAGGCTGAGAGGTTCAACAGCTATTTANTTTTTAATGGCATNTATACATATCACAGCTGTGATGGCCAGAAGTCTAAGGTTAAACAAAGAACCTGTAGATCCAGTGTCTGGTGAAGGCTGGCTTCCTGGTTACAGGTGGCTCCTCTCATGGTAGCTTCATGTGGTGGGACAGGGGAGTGGGGAGAAAGGGTCAGGGGGGAGGTTAGGGTAGGGATGGGAAAAGAGCACACACATGCATGTAAGAACATGAACATTTCTGTCAGTTTTTTTGTATAGGGTTTCATGTCTTTCGTTGTTTATTTGGGGAGGGGGAGTGTATAGGATCTTATGTTGCCCAGGATGACCTTGAACTCCTTATCCTCCTGCTTCTGCCTTCTAAATGCTGGGATTATAGGCCAGNATATAGANCATTTGGCCTTGTTCTTACAGTTCCACTAATCCAGGCACAAAGGCTCCATCTTCATGACCTAGTCACCATCCAAATCCTTGTCTCCAAGTACCGTGACATTGGGGTTAGGGTTCAACACATGGATTTGGAGAGAACCAAACATGAGTGTTGTTGGACCTTACATTTACGGAGCAGTTCCTCCTGTGCTAGATAGAGGTGGACACTGCTGTGTGAGTGTCTTTTAAGTGTTCCATGTCAGAAGGAAATGGATCAGGGACTGCTCAAGCCAGGGCTTCCTGACTCCAAAGCTACTGCAGGCTTTGAGCATCTCAGTATCCAGACATTTAAAACTCCCCAACAGTGGTCCAGCAACATTTGGACATCAAAGTAGAGTAGCATTCAGTGTCATGAAAAGTGTTCTCATGGGGAAGGCTGCATGAAGGGAAGATTGAGTCTATTGCCAAGAACNGGCTCACATTTATTGCTCTGTAGAGACCTTCTCTACTTGATGAAGACTCAACAGAGATGAGTTATTTGTCTGTGTTACTGGCCACTGCACAACACTTGGTGAATGAATAATAAACCTCAGGGCATCATTNTGCAGAGAATAGACTNNCTTTATTATTACCATCAACTCAACTAAAATGTTACATGTATGATTTCCCACCGTTTTTTCTTCTTTGTAATACTTTCCCCAAGTTTTAGTTTGATGATAGTTAAAAATAAGACTTTTAAGTGTTGAGAAATGAAAAATATTTTCTTNTTGCCATGAATCATGGCTGCCAATAATGCCATATAGCACCAACAAATAACAGGGTTTATTGTGTGAATGACAGTATAAGGACTTTTAAGACGTCTGTCTTATATTGGAGAGTCTGATGTTATTACTATATGTATAAAATAATATTTCTAACTCAAGAAAGTAAAGTATTAGGTTTACTGGATCTATATCCCAAATGCATGCTGTTTTTATATATAAAAAAATTAATCTGTAAAAGATGTATCCTGGACTGGTAAGACAGTGGGTAAAGGTGCTTGCTGCTAAACCTGATGACCCGAGTTCAATCCCCATGATCCATACAAAGAAAAGGAGAGACAGGATTTCTGCCAGTTGGCCTCTGACTGCCACACACATGCCATGGTACACTCCCTGATAAATTATTTTCCTGAAAGCCTTTCTCCATCCTGGATATGTAGTAAGATGCAGTATTACAGATTTTCATTTGGTAGCTCTCAGGGAAAGTAAGTGAGTGTAAATGGGGGAGATGAAACAGTTAAATTGCTCCTTTTGTTTTACAGTCATTCAGAGAATGATCTAGAACAGTAATTAATACCATGCTGCAAATGTGCACCACGTTCAAGACATTCCTCAGATGTTTTTCCTGGCCTTACGGGATGCTCAGAGTGAAATTGAAGAACTTGGGTTAANCTGCTGATGTGCAGTGGTTTCTCCGTGAACTTGGTCTTCTTTCCTTGATCTGTCTCCACATAATAAACGTGTGGGCTCAGTGTGTAAATGTGCTTTCCTGTGNGAGGGGCCCCAGATAGCACATGGGAAAACGGAAATCATCTGGTTCTTCAAGGGACACAGTGTGAAATGTATGTCTTCCCTCCTTTTCAGAAGCCAGTTTTATGCTGAGTTAAAAGTGGTGTAAAAGCAGTGTTTTCAGCTTAGATGAGAATATTTAGGATTAAACAGATTTAAGGTAACAAGTGCATATCGGCCTGAGAGTCTGTTGTGTGCAAATGCTCCCCTAACGATCATTTCCCACTAAGTAGCTTTACTGAGGATAATTGACAGACTTTAAGCTGCACACACTTATTTTAATGAACAACTTCTTTTAACACCTATGTATGTAAAACGGCCATCACATTTAAAGTAATAAACATGTCCACAACCCCAGCCCGTGTGTCCTTGTACCCATTTCCTGCT
>LZPO01117029.1:284232-311235 GCA_001675575.1 Neotoma lepida
TAGAAACCCTAACTAAGACAGACTCCTTGGACACCATATTTTCATCCTTGATGAGGAAACCATTTGTATGTAGTGGGCCTGACTGACTCCAGCAGTATTTATCTCCATCTTGCCCTGATAAGTGCCACATAACAAGCACTTACTCTCTCTCTTCACCTGAAGGCTACACCCTGCCGCCTTTGTGGAATTANTNTAATAGGAGTGCCTCTCTGAGCACCTCAGTTGTCACCCACACCCCTCCCNGACACGAANTGCATCAATAGTCAGTTCAGCTGATAATGTGAGCTTTATATCAGCTTTGGGCTCAGCCCCCGAATATCAGTGTCATCTCTATTATANTTTTCTCTCTGTTAGGTCCTTTGTCTTTCTGTCTTTGTGCATGTCCCTGCCATCGTTGACTGTTTTATTTCATACGNTCATAGACAGTGGAGGAAATTGTCTGTGAATAGATTGNTATAGTTGAATATATATGAAGCATTCACTAAAAGACAAAGAGACATGCCATGCAAGCAGTAATTGAAGTGTATTTTATAATAATAAGGCACATCTAGTGTATGCCTGTGGTCTGCCAGACTCTGCCTTTGNTGTGTGTTAACTCAGCTGCCCAACAGCGGTCCCNGATGACTGTACTTCTTATCTCCTGTCACCACAGTTCTGCCTGGCCTTCAGTGTTGATCTCCCTAGCNGTGTGTGTGGCCCTGTACAGCAGCAGAGCCAGGTTTTGCAGGAGACCAAGCTTATGAGGCCTTCTGGAAGAAAAGGCATCTGTAGTTTGAAAATCAAAAAAGGCACATGTATTAGTTACTTTTTCATTGCTGAAAAAAAGAATGCCTGACAAAGCAACTTCAGGAAGGGGTTATCATGACTCACAGTTTGAGGGTACAGTCCATCATNATGAGGACAGCATGGTGGCAGGGACGTGAGGCATCTGGTCACTTTGAAGTCAGAAACACTGGGCAATGTAGTATTGCTTAGCCTCCTTCTTCCTTTTGCTGAAGTCTGCAGCTCCAGCCCATAGAATGTTACCATTCTCATGTATCATCATGGGTCTTCCCACTTGAGTTAACCCAACCTAGAAGAGCTCTCACAGACATGCCCAGAGGTTTGCCTCTCAGCTGGTTCTAGACCCTGTCACAGCATGGAAGCAAATACTTCTTTGGACTTTTCTTCCCAACTCACCTAACCTGATNGAGAAAATCTCTCGCAGGTGTAGTGCCCAGGGGTTTGCCTCTGAGGTGGTACTAGATCCAGCCAGAGGATGACTAGTACCAACTGACAGGGCATGAGGCGAATGAAAATAAATCCCAATAAATTATTCCTTGTGGCTGGACCTCCCTGAGCATGTCATATTAAAAGTTCAGCCTGTCTGGGCGGTGGAGGTGCATGCCTTTAATCCAGCACTCTGGAGACAGGTGGATCTCTGAGTTCGAGGCCAGCCTGGTCTACAGAGTGAGTTCTAGGACTGCTAAGGCTACATAAAGAAACCCTGCTTTGGAAGGAAAAAAAGTTCTGTTGGGTATGGGAGAAGAAAGAGTTCTGATTGACAGAGGGCCCAATCATAATCCAGTCTTGCTGGATGATCCAGACCATTAACTTAACTTGTCGGCCTAGTTGTTGGGTGGGTTAAGTGTGGTCATATGAGTGAAACCTCTTGAATGTTGCACTTTGGCACATAAAAGCAAGCCACTACTTACATCTTCAGTGTTGCATCTGGTTACTGAATACCTCCAAAATGACTCCTAGGGAGACTGAGTCACCTGATTGATGAAAGTAGTATCCAGTGTCCTGACTAGGTAAAATGACCCTTGACCTTAGAAAACAAACCTTTGAGCAACTCAAACTTTACCAAATGGTTGAGAAATAATTACTAAATGCCTTTAGTAATTGTAAATGTATTATCTGTGTTGGTCCACATATCAGAAACACATAAATATGTGAACATGGAAAAGTAATATATGGAATTATTATAATAAATTACTATTACTATTATTATTATTATTATTATTATTATTTACCTAGCAGTGTGGTAATGGTAATCTAAAGTTTAGGTTTGTCAACCATATGTAAATCTGGCTGTTGCCCATTTCTTATAAAATTTTAAATCCATTCTGTGCCCATTTATCCCTAGCTGCTTTTGAATTCCAATAGCAGAACTTATGAGTTTGACACAACCCAAAAGACCGACAAAACCTAGAATATTTATTTTCTGGCTGTTTACAAAGTTTGCCGATTTCTGTTCATAGAACATAAGTGTTGGAGATCCTGGGAGCAGTGTTCCCAAGGAAAGAAGAAACATGGAATATCCTACCCACTACCCGGGGCTAAGATTCAGGTCTACTTAGAATTCGGTCATTCATAAGGGATGTCAGAGTGTTGCGCTAATGGGCAGGGAACCTTCTGCGGGTGATGCTGCGGGTGAGGCTGGAGTAGGATTTCCTTGGCTCCTTGTGGAGTGCCAGAGTAGCTTCCTGGAGTGTAAAAGACCCCTGGGTCTTTACCAGAAAGCTCCCTAGCTGCTGTATTTTAAGAGCAAGGTGAGACAAAATGTGAAGCCCAAATACTAGCTGCTGTATTTTAAGAGCAAGGTGAGACAAAATGTGAAGCCCAAATAAAACAAAACACACAAAACGGGTATTGTAGGGAGAAAACTCTTTCTCAGCAATACCCTTCTAGTACCTTCTACTAGGGCCTCCATTGTGTCATTGTCTTGAGTGTGAAGGAAGCTCAACCCTTCTGCGGAGTCTGGTAGAGCTGATGGCCATTTTGTGAAGAGAAGGTAGATGCTTCTATTAGCCTTGAGCCTGGGCGGGTGGTTCATGGCTGTATGTTAGACACCTTGTCAGCTGGGGACAGGGGTGGAGTTGATGCCACTCTGAGGGAGTTGTCCATCTTGCCCCCTTGGTAATGGAATTTTAGTAACTGTTCATGTTTGGGTTTTGTTAGGCTTGTGGAGATGGCAAATGTTATTAATTATGACGTCCGTTCATTTTGCCAGCCAGTGTTTATTGACTGGCTGCTATGTGCAGCGCAATAAACAGAAACAGAAGAATAAATTTTTTAAAGTTGATTTAAAATCATTTGGAGAATTTTTTTCTTGTGACAGTGCTTATTTTAAAAATAATTACTTTGTGTAAATTGTTTTGACTCTTAAATTTTGTAGGCATTGCCTGAACTTTTGCCATTCCAAACTAAAAACTGCCTAGACTTTTATGATATATAGCTCCAGTGTTTTGATTTTTGCATATTTTCTAGCCTCTGTCCCTAAAACATATTTTGCATAATTATGGTTAATTATACACTTCTTTGGGTTCTGAACTTTTCTTAGAATGTAAAAATATCTTTGTCAAGTCTGCTTGGGTTAAATAATTGAAGTTAAATATGAGCTTTTACTCACATGTTACGTCGAGTTGTCTGGCTGCTGCTTGGATAACTCCAGAGTGTCAGGGGCTAAACACGGGACGCATTCAGTTCTCACTCAAGGCGTATTTCAGTGCCTGGTGGCCTTCTGCAGGATGACTCAGCATCCAGATGTGCTCTATCTTAGAGCTCCCTTCTCCCTGCAGGCCACTGCTGGAATCTTTGCACNTGGCTCTGGTGGAAGAGGGACATGGAGGCTTCACATGGGAGATCTTTCAGGGCCAAAGTGTCCTGGCCACATCTCTTCTGCTTACAGATCATTGACCAGAAGACAGTCATATAGCCATACCTGCCAAAGGGAGCCTGGGAAATGTAGTTTAACTGTTCTGAAAAGGAACTCAGAGCAGCCTCAGTTACAATTCCCATTTAAATGCTACCTATTGGATGTCTTTAGATGTTTCCTAGATATAAATTGTCACTTGAGTTGAGATCGTGTGTTTTAGATCTTGTATTCATAGTTTAAAAATAATTTTGCAGTAATTTGATAATGATGGATTTAATTACTTTGTAAAATTTTTCATTTATTTATTTTGTCTCTCTCTATATGTGTACATATGTATGTGTATGCACATATGTGCTTGCTTACTTGTACCACAGCACATGTATGGAAGTCAGGGAACAACTTCCAAGAGTTGGTTCTTTCCTTCTATCATGTGGGTTCTGGGGATTGACCTCATCAGGCTTGATAGCAAGTGCCTTTACATGCTGAGCTATCTTGCTGGCCCTGGATTCAGTTACTTCTTATAATAGATACACACACATAGACACACACACATATAAATTTTTAGTTGCTTTCTATAGCACACACTCATATATATATATATATATATATACACACACACTTAATATGTGTATACTTATGTCTATTTTAGCATTTGACACACTGTAATATGTAGTTACTGGAATATGGATTTCTGCCTGCAGCATAGATGTGCCCCACAAATGTGCTGGCGATGATGGTGTTATAGAAAAGAGAGTTTTACTGAAAACATTGTTGGAAGTAGCTAGAAGAGGCTCATTATCTTTCATTTCCCACGGACTTTTTACCCTTTCTTACTCAGCATGCTAGCACCAACACAAGCCTAACATTCCCTGGAGTTCACTCCCAGAGGGTGTGAGTAGTTGTTCTTGCTGGCCTACTTTCAGTCCAGCTCATGTTTCTGTAGATTCAGGCAATATGTATATTGTGAGTATATAGTATTTCAGAGGATTGGGTGGTGGCTCCGAGGGTTCCAAGGAGTCTTGTATGAATTAGTCCCGTAGGGACATTTAAGGCCCCGGTCAGGATGAGCCTATAGTGGCAGGTTATGGCTGGTTCTCTCAACAGGGCAGTTCTAATGGAGCTGAAGTTTGGAACAGGAGAGATCAGCCAGAGGTGGCCTTAGAAATGGCTGGAAATCCCATCAGAATGCTGACCTCTTTTTTGCCTAAATAACTGAATGAGCATCGCTCTGGCTGGACAGGGTGCCACGAGAGGTGTCTCATGAAAACAAATGTCTTCTCATTCTCTTTCTTTTCAGTAGTGAAATCATTGCAGTTATTGTAGAAAAGTTGGGAAATGTTATGGTCTAGATATAGAAGTCCTTTCACTTAAGGCACTTTTCTCAAGTGAGCCATGATGGCTCATTGAGAAGCCATCCTGGGCCCCGNGCCATGGGCCACATGCTGAGTTCAGGCCAGCCTGGAGTTACAATGTGAGACTCTGTCTCAAACAAACAGACAAACAAACAAACAGGTATGACTGTTTCTAAGGGTATCTCAGTGACTGTGACTTTCCTTTGGTCTCCTAGGCAAAGCCAAAGCTGATCGAGCCACTTGACTATGAAAATGTCATCGTGCAGAAGAAGACCCAGATCCTGAATGACTGTCTGCGGGAGATGCTCCTCTTCCCTTACGATGACTTCCAGGTGAGTGGCCGTCCAGCTGCCCTTAGAGCCATGTGATTGTAGAAAAGCTGGGAAATATCATGGTATAGATTTGATTGGACACATTTTTCTGTATATTGATTTGCTGTCTGATTGGTGAACTCATGATTTTTAAAGAGAGAACTAGAGCTAGTCTTGGTGGCACAGGCCTCTATATTCCTATTTAGCTGGGGAACAGAAGGAAGAGGANCCGTTGTTTAAGGACTGACTAAGCCACAGAACGAGTTCANAACCAGCCTGGACANTGTAGTGAGATGGGTAGTGCACTGCCCTAGCATGTGTGAAGCCTTGTGTTCGGTCCTAGCAGTGTAAGAGGAAGGNGTTGTTAAATAAAAGAAAAAATGAATGTGATTGTGTACTTTGTTATGACTTCATATTTTTAGTGGGATTAATTATTCATGTTAGAAATAAATACATATATAGGTTTATATGTATATGTGTATATATGCATACTCTGAGTTGACATAGAAGGCACAAGTGATTCTTATGTCTTAGAAGATTATTTTAGATTTTGAATCACATTTTTTTTTTAATCAAACCTAGTACCTGTGCGTGCTAGGCAAGTGGTCTACCACTGAGGTACATTCCCAAGCCTTGTTTGCTATTTTTTAAACCAGGTATTCTTAGAATTTGCTGAGGAACAGCAGAGGTTTGTTACACATCCTATAGGATGACACTTCTGAACCCTGCCATGAGATGCCCTGAACCGTGGGTTCCCAAAGAGAAGGGCTGGNAGGCAGCAGTGGTGCTGTGAGGNCCGTCTNGTATACCTGCGGGACGTAGGTATAACTCCTGGGAGGGAAGCTCCTGACTCCAATGCTGTCTGGGTGGATGATAGATGTCTTTTAGCCTATAGCTAGGTGACAGGCAGGAAGCAGTGAGGTTACTGAGGAGCAAGGATTAGTCATCCTTCCCTAGTGACCCCGGGCCACTGCAGTCTGCTCAGAGGTCTTGTTCCTATTTTGTTCTCCTGGGCATTTCCCAACAGTTTCCTGTCCTCTACCTCAGTTTCCTTTACCTGGATGCTTCTACGTGATGCTGTTACTATCCAAGCTTTGTCTTCTGCGAACTGAGCTGAAAAACATATATATAAATTCTTACATACTTGGAAGAAAATAACATTGTTGGTGTTAAAAGGCCCCCTTCTGGGGCTGGAGAGGCGCAGTGGTTAAGACTGCTTGCTGCCCTTTGTTGTTGTTTTGTTTGTTTGTTTTTTTCCAGGCTGGTTTCTCTGTTTGTCCTGGCTGTTCTGGACCATTTGTCTCTGTAGATCACACTCAGATTTACCTGCTTCTGCCTTCTGAGTGCTGGGATTCACCACACACTTGGTTTTGCTTGGCCCTCTTGTAGAGGATTGGAATTCAGATCCTACCCAGCACCTGTGTTTGATGGCTCATAGCTGTTTGTAACTCCAGCCCCAGGAGATCTGGCATCCCCTGCTTGTCTCCACAGGCCCCGCACACACATGTGCAAACTCACATACAGACACATAAAGAAAAAGAACATCTTTAAAAAAAAAAATCTCCTTTTTCCTAATCTCACTTCCCAGAATTACCCTGTACACTGTTTACTATGCACACTGTTTTTTGCTTTTTATTTTATTTGTTTGTTTGTTTAGAAACTCTCATGAAATAGCAATTGTTCAATTATAACCCTTGATGATCCCCCAACACCAAATTTAAGAGACTTCAGTTTATACCAGCAGTGAAAATTTCATGAATGTCTTTTCTTTCTAATTTGCTAGGCATGCATACATCAGCCGGACATGACTATCCCCTAGTTCTTTACTTTGGGGGTAGGGGTGCTCTGAGGGATACAGGATGTAACAGGAATGAAGGTGACTGATTATGTAGTGTTATAGCCAAAGTACANGCCACTTGTGAGTGGGATCCTGTCATGGCCCCAAATACCACACTTTGAAAAATGCCCTTTCATGAATAAACCCTGAAGCCAAAGGGCACACAGGAGGCACTCTAGAATTCTGCCTTTTTCCTGGGATTTGGAACCAAATGAAAAACAAAGTCAGTTGTTTACAAATTAGACTCCTTGTTGACAATTTTTCCCTGTAGTATTCTCGGGGAAGCCACAGGTTATCCGAAGCTTCTTAGGCCTTGAAGGGTACATTTTTCTTGGTATTAAGGAATAATTTTGTTGTTTAGTCTTACAACCAAGAGTGAAAAGTTATAATTGTAGACATGAAATAAAATTGCTTAAGAAAGAAAACAAAACACCCAACACACAGTTCCTTTAGTATCTTAGTATCTTAGTCTTTTCTCCCAGGGACAGAGGACCCAGATATTCAGACAGTTGTAGAGTCAAATGATTAAATCTTAGAGGAAATTCGTTCATCTCTCACCCGAAACCATTTCTGTGATATTCTGAGGGACAAAGAGCTTCAGCATCCCTGTTCTGGCCAAGAATGAATGAACAAGTGTTGGTTTCTGTTTTAGGAAAGTCATTCCAAAGTTGAAGGAGTTTGAATGTCAGCTTTGGCCTACATCCTAGCAGTAGTGACGGGTCACAGCTAACTTTGGGCACTATTTGTTCTCCTACAGACTGCCACTCTGTCATTAGAGAGACTATTTACACCATCCATTCTTGCTGATTTGTCTCAGTGATGGTATTAACTGTCTAATTGCAGTGTAAGTTAATGACTTAGCAATGCCACAAAGTCCTCCTGTTTCTGTTTTCTTAGGTGGCAAGGAGCATCACTGATACTGTATTTCTAGAGGCATTGCAAACATTTGATCAGGGAAAAGCATCTTTTTTCATACAGAAAAGTGATGATGATGTTAAGAAATGGGTTAGATAGTGAGCCCAGTGCATGAGGATACAACAATGTCCTTCACTGAGCAACAGTAGTTAACTGNTAAAGTAATAGAACTTGTATAGATGTCTGCCAAGCATGCTCAAATGATAATTTCTAAAATATAAGTGTACACAGTAGTGTTGCCTTTGCGTGTTTCCAAGTGGGCATGCTGACATTGAACCTCTGTTCCTCAGATCCGAGGACATCCAAGTGCCTCTGGAAAATGAATTGTATGGAAAAAAGGCTGTCAGGTAGATGTANTTACCCAAGGATGAAGATGTTAAAACAAAAGGCTGAGAAATATAAAATGTATTTTTAAAAATCAAGAATAATTCATGTCAGATAGTTACAAAGCAAATGAAATGATCTTCCATGGCAAGGGACAGGAGTGTCACAGGAACAGGAGTGTCACAGAAGATACAGGGACAGGAGTGTCATAGAACAGAAGTGTCACAGGGATACAGGAGTGTCACAGGAACAGGAGTGTCACANGGACACTGGGACAAGAGTGTCATAGGGACACTAGGACAAGAGTGTCACAGAAGAGATTTGTTAAGACTCTGATCCTGGTGCTTTGGGGTCTGTACTGTGTCTGTCTGTCTTGGTTCTGTGCTTCTCCTGGCCAGCAGTTTCTTGGGATCCTTTAGAGGCCAATTGAAATCTCATGTCCTCTGAAGGTACTGAAGTCCATTGTGGCCTTTCCCTGATTCTTCTCCTTACTACATATATAAATACTTAGTGTGTTGTACAGACTGTCTCTGGCTGCTGCTTTTTCTGTCTCAGTGTCATCTCTCTGCTGTGGGCCTGAGGAGGACTCAGTCAAGTACCACTTTTCTGTGTTTCTGTCCTACCTGCCGTCCTTTGTCTGCACAGACTTCTAATCCCTGATATATGGAACACTGGGGTTGGATATATGTTGAAAGTGCCTATCAGGTCAATGATTCAATATGGTGAATGTCAGGTAATTTCTTAAGTTAAGAAAATGTAGGTAAGTCGGGCATGTTGGCTCTCATCTTTAATCCTAGGACTTGAGAGACAGAGGCGCAGGCAAGTGTCTGTGAGTTCAAGGTCTGCCTTGAACTATACAGCAAGTTCAGGCCAGCCAGGGCTACTGAATAAAACCCTGTCTTTAATTTAAAAAAAAAAAAAAAAAGCAGTTTAAGTAAGGTCTTAAGAGGAGTATACTTTCTGATGATTAATGGATCTTTTTCTTCTTAAAATTTTGTAGTGTTTTCAAAGTTTATAGTTGGTATAACTTTCCAATGAGCAAATTCAGAGGAAGAATTTTAACAGGCTGTGAATGATAACCTTCTCTCACAGAATGTTTTGTATCAAAAAATAATTCATTACTTGAAAGATGACAAGTGCTTGCACAGCTGAAAGTCCTGCTCCTGTCAGGGACATTGACTCTGTGGAGACGGCTGACAGGGCACTGGTTTCCAATTACCCTGTGGTGGTGTTGGAGCTAATATACTTAACCATCTTANTCAGTCAGTCCACTGAATCTCGCCTTCAGGTTCTTATCTTCTGGCTTGTCATGTAGGTTACTGATGTTTGTACAATTTTAGATTGTCTTGGAGCATAAAACACAGTAAATATTGAAAAGGGATCTTTGGAGGCAATTTATGAGTGTCATTCATATTTTATAAAGGTTAGACTTAGGTGTCTAGTATAGACCAGGGATAATGTTTGTATGAGAGAGTAAAGAGAGTGTTCGCTCTACTTCTGAGTACTTATCTGAAGACCTGAGCAAAGGTGCAGAGATGACTGGTACAAGCTGTTCCATAGCTGCGTGAGTTGCAGGAAAAGGATGTCTGTCCACGATGAATGAAAAAAAGCAACAAAACATCACAGTATTTACTTGTGGTAGGAAAGGAAAGGAGATGCTTATGGGCTTATGGGCGTGTGCCACCACACCCAGGCATACCACATTCTTTAAAAAGAGTGTTTGGTTATAGGATTTCTAGCTAAATGTGGGTGTAGGTGTGTAGTTGTCGTTCTTAGAACTGCATGCGCAGTCAGGATGAGGTGTGATACCTCAGGAGAACTCTCTACTGAGAGTGCATCAGCCACGCCTGACCAAGAGAATTTGCGATGCCATTGAAGATGATGAAGGATCGCCAGTTCTAGGAAGTGCTTAGATTCAGGACAGCCTTCAAGGTGCCTCAGCATTGTATAGGGAAATGTGGTAACTCCATTTCCCTGTCAGTAACATCCTGATTTTTGTTTTCCCTCTGGTTCTTTTCCGCTTTTACTTACACGCAACCGATAATTATCTACAAACCAGTGACCTGGAGAGGAAGCCAAGCGCCAGGACTTACAAAGGCCTGGAAGTCCCTGATCTCATTTCCCATCTACCCTTTGGAAAAGAAAACATTTTCAGCACTGTTTTTCCCTTGGTGTATATTTTTTCCCAATAAAGTAATCTCAGGACTTTGTTTTTTACTTTGTACTAAAAAATGTCCTTTTTGTAAATTCCTTGAAAATTTGTCCACTGGAATTCAGTGTCCAACAACGTGATTTTATGTGACCATCATGGGATAGTAGTTTATGTCTAGGGCTGGACCTACCTGGAAAAGTTAGATATATAATGTTTCTGAATTGACATTAGACAGGCCTTTAGGAGGTGAGAGTTTCATTCTGTTCAAGTGTAAGGAAGTGACTGATAAGTTTCCATTGTGGAATGATCCTTTGAAAGAATAGTTNGCGTCTCAGGAAGTTGGCCTTTGAGCTGGGTTGAAGAGAGTATGTACCAAATGAATACTCGTCGTAGCCTGTGTGGGGGATTCAGCAGCTTCGTCTGGTGCTTAGGGCGATACACACAGAGCAGAAGCCCCAATTTCACACTATGAAGGCCAAGGAGAGGAGAGGAAAGCATCGTGGAAACTTCTAAGAAGCCGAAGTTTAAAGCATGTTCATTGTCACCACACAAGTCACATTCCAGACAGCCTGGAACCTCAGAAGTCCACCCTGAGAAAGAAACCAGGGCCAACAGAAAGGACGAAGTAACCACCAACGTGGGAGACAGGAGTGGGCACCTGCTCCTAGGAAGGAGGAGGAGCACACACAGAAGGACAGACGTGCACCAGGAACCCAGGCTGTGGGTGTGGCATAGGTGTAGAGCTGCTGGCCTGGCATGTGAGAGGCCCCGGTGTTGATCCCAGCACCATAAAACAAAAACAAAACACTAGGGGAAATGTGATTTAGGAACCATTGTCACCTCACTGCATCTGTATACTGCTGAGTGGACAGAGAGACTCCAGGGTGGAAACTTGGGGGTCACAGAGTAGCTAGGAGGGGATACCCCCTATTCCCAAGAGAGTCATTGTAAGGTGACAGCAGACTCAGAAAGAATCTGAGAAGTGATCTTTTCTTCTACCTCCATCAGGCGTCCTTTGTAGTGTTGTAAGTTGTTCTTTGGAAGGCTTTTGTTCTGTGGTTTTTGGTGTTTATTTAGAATGATTTTTAAATTCTTGAGTGTTTTTGTTTGTGTTTGTGCGTGTGAGTGCAGGTGCCTATGGAGGCTCAAAGCATAGGAACCCCCTGGAGCTAGAGTTTTAGGTGGTTGTGAGCCACATGACATGATTGCTGGTAACTGAATTTAAACCTCTGGAAGAGGATTGTAACCACTGAGCCATCTTTCCAGCCCTGGGGCGAGTGTTTTGTTTTAACATGATTTTTTTTTTTTTGTAAATTATTTGTGTATGTGAGTAGGGTTTGTGCATGTGTGTGCAGTTGTCTGAGGAGGCCAGAGAACATTGGATTCCCTGGAGCTAGAGTTCTAGAGTTCTAGTCATTTGTAAATCAGCTAGGCGGGTGCTCGGAATTGCTCTCACCCTCTGCAAAGAGCAGTGTGGGTTGTTAACCACTAAGCCATCTTTCCCAGCCCCTCTTTGGGGTTAAATGGAATTCTTTCTCTAGGCCCTTTACAGGTGAGCTAAACATTGAGATGGGGGTAGGGGGATGAGGTGGGGGGGGCACTTCTCTAGGTGAACAGACCATGGGAGTTACAGGCCAGGCCAGGAGCTTTGAGGTGTGTAATGTGGGAGTGCCCTACATGAATGTGAGTTTCCAGTCTAGCTTGGTGCCGGAGCCATTCATGAACAGCTCATGTGCTTTGAAACAAATGCCTCTGCTGATCCTTGGAAAGCCGCCATCCTTTCTGTGTGCAGCCAGCCAGCTGCAGCACTGTTCCCAGAGTCCTCTGCTGCTGCGGTTTCAATGTTGCACTGCATCCAAAGATGTTTAATGTACAGACCAACCCAGTCACGTGGCGTTTCCAGCAGACATCCAAGGGAGAGTTCTACAGACACACAAGACACCATGTAGTTGGTATTAGACCTAGAGAGAGAGGGAAGGGGAGCAGGGAGCCTTCCTGTTAATAAGCAGTAGTTTGGAACTAGAGATGACTTTAAAACATTGATGTGGGTGCTGCATTCCTTTGGGCTGGCTGAGCATATTAATAATTTAAAAAAAAAATCAAGCTAGGGCTTATCATGTGATGAAGGCAGTGGGCTGGGCCAGGGGACACTTCTGGGTCACCTGGCGGTGCTTTTTGGCTGTGTTTATTTCTCTCTCTTTCATCAGGTACCTTTCACTAACTAGGAATTGTCCTTTTCCATGTAGACTGAACCATGATTTCTCAGACAAATGCATACAATTTACAGTAAAAGGGATAATCCTATGAATAAATAAAGCCAAAATAATGACAAATCTGGAATGCTCTACAGTAGATTGTGAGGAGGGCTCTGCAAAGATGGTCACATTTCTGGGGCATGGTAGCACATTCCTATAATTCCAACACTTGGGAGGTAGAGACAGAAGGAGTTTCAAGGCTAGCCTTGGCTACCTAGTGAGTGTGAGGCGAGCCTAGGTTACTTGAGACCCTGCCACCTAGCGAAGGGCTTGCAGTTCTCTGACCTAGTGTCTCAGCAGTGACTGAGCCAAGGCTACCCCACCCAGGGTTGTCTGCTTAGTACCACACCTCCCTTCTACTGGGAAAGCAGCCACACTCTCTCTCCTGTCTGTCCTTGGTGTCTGTTTTTCTGTCTGAGTGAGGCCACTCCCAGCTTTCTGCTCCTGGATCAGAGGAGACAAATACTTGGTCACCATCCCTGCAGCTGGCTTAGGTTACAGCCCACCCACTTCTCTGGGATCTCTTCTTTAGTTCATTGTTCTCAGGGTCCCTGGGGGAAGGGTGGACCTTTTGTTTCAGGCTTCTAATTAAAATCTTATAAAATATGTTTTATATGCCCAGTGGATATGCATACCCCCCCCCAGGAATTAAGAGTATTTTAAATAGTTTAATGCCATCATAAAGTGATTAATAAAATAACCAGCAGTGTGTGAGTGGAGAGGGGTAGAAAAATAAAGATGTAACACAGCTGCATACCTTTGACAATATTCATATTTCTTTAAATCCATATAGTGAATCTTCCCTCTTTTTGTCTCGTTACAAAAAGTAACTTGAGCAATGTAAGTCAAAGCAAATCCGGTGTTCATCTCTTTTCTCTTTTTACTGGATTTTTTTTTTCTCTTTTGGTTTTTCACAGATCGCTTGCTAGCACTCAGCTTAGCTGTTGGGAAGGAGTGAGACTTAAAATTCCATGTTCACAGAACTGTGGAATTTCTGAGCCACAGAGGAAACCTGGAGGTCCTAGAAAGCCAGTTTATGTTTGGTGGAAAGCTCAGGCTTTCCCCAGGATTACACTGCTGAGGAGAGGCGAACCTCCTCTCAAGGGCTCTTGGGTTTCCTGGCTTTCTATTCAAAACCCTTCACAGTGTCACTCCTCAGATTCTGCCATAGGAAGTTTAATGAGATGACCGGCTTCACATTTCTCCTCCTTAGAAACTTGAGCTTGATGGTGTGGGTATGGGAGGGTGGGGGAGAGGGTGGAGAGAGGTGAGGCAGTGGGGGATTCATGATCACATGTATAAGATAGACTCCCCTCATCCCCTTGGGATCTGGACTTGAGTTAGTTTAAAAATGGGGAGCTAAATTTAATCTCAGAAGATAGGGTTGCAGCAGGTCCTGGGGCAGAGCCAGGACAGGGAGCTGCCAGGTAAGGAACTGTTGTTGCCTTTCTGTGTGTCCCCCCCCCAGGTGGCCCACACAGCCCAGAAGTTCCCTACTCTGACATTGTAGCTCGGGACCATCAAAGTGTTAGCAGGGAATCATTTCAATCAAGAGAAAAGTTCTTAAAGTAAAATAATCTACTTGAATTTTTAAATTTCAAACCAGACTGGGAGATGGTGGTATGTTTTGCTCTTCCTGGGTCTGGGGACAAGGCTGCATGGTTCCACTTTATCCCATAAAAATGAAAAGTTTGGCTTGGGGGTCACCAGTGTCTACACATCCTTCAAAGTGCTTTTGGGGGTGACACTGTGCTCCTCTCTTCAATTTCAACTATTCCACTGGCTCCTTGGGATTCCTCATGAGAATCTAATCTGTCCCTGGCTAAGGTAACTAAGGATTTCTGTGTGTGAAAGGCTGCCAGTATTTAACCATACTAAAGTTATTTCTCATAGTAGCTGGAAAGCCGTTATTTCTAAGTTGCATTTTCAACTTGGCGGTGTCCATCTCAATGGTTATTTGAGATGCTAACTGTACTTTGCTTTAGTCTTCAGATGCCAACCACATTTCATAGTATGAAAAAATTCCCCCCCACCTTCATAATTGAGTCTCCATTTCCCCAGATTCCCTGTCTGTGGATTCAGACAACATCAGGCTGAAAATATTTGGAGAAAAGGAGAGTATATGAGCATGTGCAGACTTTGTATAATTGTTCCCTAAACGGTACAGCATAGCAGCTCTTTAGATATTGTAGTAGGAGTATTGTATTGTATGTATTGTATTGTATTGTATTGTATTGTATTGTATTGTATTGTATTGTATTGTAGTATTGTATTGCATTGTAGTAGGTGTTAGAAGAGAGAAATTGCACAGGCTCCATGCAAATATGCACCTAAGGTAAAGGACTTGAGTATCTCTGGGTTTTGTAGATATGGGAGGAACTGGACCCAGTCCTTTGAGGAACGAGTATAATTTATTTCTAAACATTAAAAGAGTAGGGCTGGCCATTTGTATTAGAATACCTTAAAAACTGTTTTTTTTTAATTTATTTAAACATTTTTTTTATTCATTTTACATACCAACCATAGATCCCCCTCTCATCCCTCCTCCCACTCCCCCCCACCTTCCCCCTCCCTGACCCATCTCCATCCCCTCCTCCAAAAGGGTAGGTCCTCCCATGGGGAGTCAACAAAACCTGGTACATTCAGTTGAGGCAGGACCAAGATCCTCCCTCCTGCATCAAGGGTGAGCAAGGTGTCCGACTGTAGGTAATGGGATCCAGAAAGCCAGCTCATGCACCAGGAATAGATCCCGATCCCACTGCCCTCAAACAGACCCAACTATACAACTGTCTCATTTATGCAGAGGGCCTAGTCCAGTCCCATGCAGGCTCCATAGTTGTCAGTCTTAAAGTTCATGAGTTCCTATGAGCTTGGTTCAGTTGTCTCTGTGGGTTTCCCCATCATTATCTTGACCCACCTTGCTCATATAATCCCTCTTCCCTCTCTTCGACTGGGCTCCCGGACCTTGGCCTGGTCCTTGGTTGTAGATCTCTGCATCTCCTTCCATCAGTTACTGGATGAAGGCTCTCTTGGTCCAGTCGGAGCTGGCAGAGTCTGTATAAACTGTCTTGAATTAGTGTAGACCTTGACTTTGAAGTTACGGTGCGTCAACCTCCCTTTAACCTCGTAAGATTCCCCAGAGAAAGAGTAGTGACTGTCCCCATTGCTGTAGATGAGGAAAATAAACTATGAAAGATTAGATGATTCACATAATGTTATAAAGCAAGCAGGAGACTCATTAAGAAAACAGTGGGATTGCTATTTGCCATTTTTGATGTTGATTTTTGGAAGTAGGATAAAGACCCATCCTTTAGCAAAAATAATTATAAGGGATAGGAATGAGGCTACAAGCTCGGCATGGTTGCACACACCCGCAGTCTCAGCAGGAAGGTCATGGGCTAAGAGCCAGCCTGTGCTATGTGTCTGTCTCCACACAAATCCAAAAGAGAATTACAGTATTAGAAGGAAACTTAGCTCATTGTTTAGAAGGGCTCACTGAGTGTGACTCTTAGGAGATTGACTTGAACTTTTTATAAGCCTGGTAAATGAAACTATAGAAATTTAATGTTAATTGGTTTGGCATAGAGAAGACTATGGTCTGAATGTGAATTTTAATACACAAAATCTATAGAGAGGTTAAAATAGAACATTTGCTTGTGCTATCGACATCCCTTGTCAATGTCTGTAATGGATCAGAGAGCTTTTGTCTTAATAGGAAAAGCTTTAGATGCAAGTAATGGATGGTGATTGGTGGTTTCCTTTTTCTATCCCCATTGACTGTTTTATTCATTAATTCCTGAAACATTTATCAAGTATTTATCTCAGAGATACAAGTAAGAGGGAGATGTCTCTTGGCCTTAAAGGAACTCAAAATCTAATGGAGGAAAAGGCATGTGCCTGCAGGAGAGTGCTAGATAATGGAACCAGCTGTTAAAACAGATCTCAAGGACTTGTTTTAAGGTTACTGATATAGGGTCAAATATCAGCTTTTCAGGTCCATAGACCAGATATTTGATCAATATGACCAGAGTTGGTCAGACTCAAGGGAACTGACGTGTGTTTGCTGACTCCACAAGAAAAGCAAAATACTATTTTATTAAAGCACGTTAGAATTTCAATAAAAAGTCAATTTAAATATTTTTGTTGGCTTTGCATCTTTTCTCAGTAAGAAAGTCAAAATGGGAAGCATTCTATAAACAAGTGGATTGTAGAGACTGGATTTAGGGTGAAGGCAATGAAGACATAGCTGGTGGCAGCAATGGTGACTGGTCCATTTGTGACAAGTCCACGAGACTCCCAGGGGATCTAACCTGATGGATTCCCACCTTGGTTTTTAAGTAGTGATAGGGAAACTCTCCTACTATGCAGGTCCTGTTCTTTCTGTGACCTGGTTTTACTCCCTGATTGATTAAAGTGGTAGGGTTTTAGTGTTTAATTGAAAGTCAGTTGGAGTTCAAAGGCAGTTTTTGACACAGCAAATATGCTTAGTTCTAGGCTGTATTTATTTATTTGTTTATTTGTTTGTTTACTTAAAGTGATGACCTCATATATCCCAGGCTGGTCTGGAACTTGTTATGGTTCTGAGGATGACCCTGAACCTTTGATTTCCCCCACCTCCACCTTCCAAGTGCTGGAGTTAGCGGCTGGAGTACCAGGCCTAGTAACTCAGTGCTGGAGCAAACCCAGGTCTTTGTACATTTGAGGCAAGCACTCCACCAACTGAGCTCCATTTCCAATCCATCCCTATGTTTTAAAGCACAGCTGATCTCATTCATTGTGTTTTGGTCTTATTTTTAGGTGTGTCTCTCGTCTGTTCTGAGTACAACTTGAACTCATCCTTTACAATTTCAGTGTAAAGTCTGATGCACCTCTGTTTGATGTTCTGTTCTGCTGGATTTGGAACCTCTACTCTTTTCTTTCATGTCATCCTGGAATTCAGTGCTCGTCTCTGAATGTCCTTCTAGAGGGAGTACTTGTCATGCTATAAGAATTTACTTCCTTCTCCTCCATCAGACTGATTAAATGTTTTATCTTTAGCCATCAGATTCATCTGGAGGAAGGCAGGGACCCAGACAAGGTTTGATAGATAGGTAAATATTTATGCTGAGCCCTTAAGTGATTAGTAGAATATTTTTCATGAGGGGAGGACACTACAAGTTGTATTTGGGATCTGGCTGATACTCACTTTTTATCTATTTCATGTGCATGACCTCTTTAGGGCACCAACTGAGTAGAAGGTGATGATGGAAACCAGGGTGCAGCAGAATGTCTCTGAGGAGTGCTCATTCCTGCAGGTGCAGCATTCTTCAGTGCTGTGCCGCTCAGCTGCTTCTGCTCTTACAACCATGTTTCATTTGTCTGTTGAGTAACAAACCACCCTGAAGCCTAGTACCTTAACTGTATTGATTACGTCTCACAGTTCTGAATTCTGGTCAAGGCCCAGCTTTAGTTGTTATCTAGAGAGGCTGTGTCTAAAATGACCTCTTCATTCCTGTGATGTATCTGCCTTGGGGTAGTGGGACGTATAATATGGCCCTTCTCGATGGCCATCTTATATTTTTTCTCAGTAGTCTCAAAATAGTAGAATTTTTAGAAATACATTTTCACCAGCTGTTTGAGACTTTCATAATGCATACAGTGTATTTTGATCATATTCACCCCTACTCCTCGCCCTAAGTCTTCCCATTCCCACCTTCATCTTCTACCCCATCCCAACTTCATGCCCATATAACCCACTGAGTTCAGTTTGAGTCCCCTTTGTGCTTCCTGTGTCTTTGTGGACATGGGACCATTCACTGGAGTATGATCCATCATCCAGGACCTTCACCCCTATTAGCCCACGGCCTCCAGGAGCATCAGCTGTCAATGGCTCTTCAGCTATGGGGCTGGGAGCCCATCCTCCCTCCATGCTAGAACATTGACCATCTTGGTTTTGTGCAGGTCTCGTGTTGACTAGGAGTTCATGAATGCAGGGATCCTGTCATGCCCAGAATACACTTGGGTTTCAGTCAGTCCTACCCACCCTCTGGCTCTCACAATCTTCCCACCCCCTCCTCCATTATGATTCTTGAATCTTTTTGGGGGGCAGGGAGAGCTGTAATGCAGATGTCCCATTTGTGGCTGAGCACCTCACAGATGTGTGTTCTTCACACTTTGACCAACTGTGAGTTTCTACATTAACCAATGTCCATGGCACAAAGGTGAGGTTTGGCAGCTGCAGAGACAGGGGGATTCTTTATATGGCGCTTGGCTCAGCTTGGAGAGAGGAAGAGTGAGATTGGCCTTTCCTAGAGGCTACCTTTGGAATGCACATGATGACTTTCCTACTTTGTTTTGGTAGTCCAGGCCAGCCTGTATTCTGAGGAAGAGGAAGTAGACTCCACCGCTTGGTATGAGAGCAGCATCCCTACAGTGAGGAAGGGTGACGGGTGGAGCCACCTGGAGCCTTCCTTAGAGAGCATCTAAAATGGATCTGGTAGACTGTAGTTCAAGAAATCAGATGTAACTCTTAAGCTAAATTAGTGCTAAAGAAGTGTATCTAACTTTTTTTTAAAATGAAGTCTCTAGTGGGTGAAGACAGCCTCCATATCTGGGCAGAAAATGATTGGTCAAAATCAGTTAGGAATTGATCACAAGTGACTGATGTAGTAAACCCAAATTTGAATCAAGTCTCAAGTCTCAAGTCTGTCTGTCTGTCTGTCTGTCTGTCTGTCTGTCTGTCTGTCTGTCTCTCTCTCTCTCTCTCTCTCTCTGTCTCTCTTTCCCACCTCCACCTCAGACCGTGTTCTGATATGTGTCTGGCCTTGAACACATAGCAATCTCCTGCCTTATCCTTCCAGATGCTGAAATTATAGATGAGAATAACCATGCCTGACTTTAAATGTCTCTCTGTCGATTTAAAGTGGTTTTCTTTTTCAAATGAGAGCATAACAGCTTTTTAATCTTAAAAATCTAAAAGAGCTATTGACAGCTGTTTTTCTCACCCAAGACACGTGTTAAGGAATAATGTCACAAAATGACAGGTTCTTGAGTTCATAATTCTACTGGGAAATTTTTGCAGCAAATTATTTTCCTTTCTGGTGCTCCAATGTGAAGTGCGCTTGAAGTGACCCTGATCATGGTTCTTTTTCTTCAGATGAGCCAGTTGGTGAAGGTCTCACATGTATAGTTAGATATTAAAAACTGTGGAAAGAGCCAGTAAATCAAGCTAAGGAAATGGTGTCTAAGGAGACAGAATGTGCCCTTGTTTGAGATGCACAGACTTTGATGGTCAATTCTTTCCATTGTAGTCACAGCTGGCTTGTAGGATTTTTGGCAGTCTGGGAAGACATGATCTTGTGTGGAGTCTTTTTGAACAGTTTGTACCTCTTTCCCATGGTTATGATGATGTATCTTTCTAGCATTCCTTGAAAACAGTAAAAGCCAACATTTGTTTGAAATATTCACTAAGAAACCAAGACTCAGGGTCTTAAAACTTCCCCAGGGGCAGAGTAGACAAATAATTCATCTGCACAGGTCTTGGATGGAAGACAAGAGATGTATCCATCCCTTTTATATAGTAAGGAAGCCACCATCTAAACCCTGGCTTTAAGATGGCGCTCAAAGGTTGGTGTATAGGAACAGCTGGGGAAGACAGCCCATGGAAGACCTGGAAATCTGAAACTGGCTCTGATAATCTATCAGGTAGCAGCAGTTGACAGATGGGATTGCAAAAAGCTACAGAGCTTCCACCCAGCAAAGAAACAGTGAACAAAGCAATGAGCCACCTCACAGGATGGAGAAAGTGTTTGACAGTTACTCGTTCACTGTTCAAGATTAGTGTCCATATTAAATAACTCTAATAAAATTAAACACACGAAATAAACCAATTAATAACTAGACAAATGAATTCAGGAGTTCTCAGATGAAGAAGTACAAATGGCCAATAAATACGTGGAAGTCTTTAAGGTATTTATCAGACAGATACAAATAGAAATTAGGTTGAGATTCCATCTTATCCCAGTAAGAGTGGCTATCATTAAGAAAACAAAAAATAGTGACAGGAGAGGTGGCTCAGTAGTTAAGAACACTTGCTGCTCTTATATAGGACTGGGGTTCAGTTCCCAGCACCCGTATGGTGACTCACAACCATCTGTAACTTGAGCTTCAGGGGATCTGAAGCTTTCTTTTGACCTCTAAGGGCACCAGGCATGCATGTGGTGCACATACCTACATATAGGCAAGACATTCATGCACATAGAATAAAATAAATCTAAGAAGAAAGTGAGCAACAAATGGTGGTGAGAATTTGGGAGAGAAATGGGCCCATGTGTTGATGGGACTGTGAATTAGAACAGCCACTGTGGAAGTCAGAATGGAGGCTCCTCAAAAACCTAGAAATCGAACGACCCACAGGATCTAGCTGTTACGTTCCTGGGGTTTATACATAGAGTAATTGAAGTTAGAATACTATAGAGATACCTTAAATCTGTTTACTACAGCCTTGTTCACAATAGCCAACTTACTCATCAGCCTGGGTATATAAGGAACTATGGTAGGGTTCATAGTGGGGTATATTATTCAGCCATAAAGAAGAAAATGGGTTGTTTTCACAGAAATGGAGCTGTGGTGGAACAGGAAGTAAGGCGGACACAGGAAGCAAATGTCACACATTTTCTATCATGTAGAATTTGTTTTTGTTTGCTTTTTAAAGAGTCTGGGAAGAAGGAGAGGCTGGCTGCCACCCTTCCACACAAGGAAGGGTGATGGGTGTGTCTATGAACACAATCACAGTGTGTGATATATGCATATGGAGATGGCATAATGAAATCTGTTATTTTTAGTCAATGTGTGTGGTGATATACTGTGTACCCTAATAAAATTTGCCTGAAGATCAGAGAACAGAACAAGCCACTAGATTAAACATAGAGGCCAGGCAATGGTGGCACACACCTTTAATCCTAGCACTCGGGAGGTAGAGATCCATCTGGATCTCTGTGAGTTCAAAGCTTCCCTGGACTACGTGAGATTGACTCAGTCTAGGAGAGAAACAGAGCCAGGCAGTGGTGGCACACACCTTTAATCCCAGTACTTGGGATCTCATGCCTTTGCTTGGGAAACACACACACCTTTAATCCCAGCACTAGAGAGGTAGAGACAGCCTCTCTGTGATATGGCAGGGCGGAGAAAGGTATATAAGGCGTGAGGAGACAGGAACTAAAGGCTTTTCAGCTGAGGAACCCCTTTCAGTCAGAGGCCTTCGACTAGAAGGCTTTTTTCAGGCTGAGGAGTTAATGAGGTAAGAGGTGGTGGCTGTGGCTTGTTCCTTTGTCTCTGATCTTTCAGCATTTACCCTAACATCAGATTCCGGGTTTTTTATTAAATGACCTTATAGAATTCAAGCAACAAATGTGTAAGTCGGTGCACATAAAATACAAAAAACTTTGTAAGACTGAAATCGCCTGAATCAAGAATAGCTCTAATCTTCAGAGGCAAGGAGCAGCTTTCTTTGGTCTGTAGATTCATGTAATAATTAGTGATCAGTTAGCCTGCTCTGCTACCTCGTCTAGGCATTGGAACTTCAAAATGTCAAATGGATCTGTTGTGAGTGACCTCAGGAGGCAGCTGTCCTCACCTGCTGGGGAAAAGTGGAGGTACTTCATAGGCTTTGGTCCTATTGCAGGGCCCTCAGCTGCACAGTTGGCCTGGCCCTCAGTTTTCATTAGCTCTTCCTGTATTCTGTTCACAGACAGCCGTTCTGAGGCGGCAGGGGCGGTACGTACGTTCCACGATCCCCTTGAATGCAGAAGAGGAGGCACAGAGCTTATTTGTCACTGAGGTAGGTTTTCATATTTTCTACATCGTGTGCATTGTGAAGACGTTCCCCTCCACCCCTGCCTTTCCAGTGAATCTCGTTGTTTCTTCTGAATGCTGTCAATGAGGTAATGCTGTTTGTATGACAGAATTAAAATAGAAAGTTTTGGATATGTAGAGTGGACAGAAATGTTTGCAGACCCTCTCTCTTTTGTAATTCCCAAATATCTGTTTCTACAGAGTTTGTCTTGGGGACATAAACTAAAGGGTAACTTGTAGAAGGAACTCTGTCATCGGTGCAGTGTGTAATGGTTGATTCAGCAATGCATTATGGGTTCTTATGCTTCATTGGTATGCTTGTATTTGCAAGTTAGGTTGAGGACTAGAACCAGGTGATTATAGCCACACCTGACTATCCCTGATCTATGTGAGATATAATCACACTCTTTCTTGTTTGAACANACAGATAATAACCTGAACAAAGAGAAATCATCACCAACTAGACAGCATGGTTTTGGTTCCCTGTGTGTTTGCTTATTCCTCCAGCTATTTTTAGGTAGAAGAAACTAATTAGTTTCCGGAATTTTGTTTCTTAAAATGTCTCTTCCTTTAGAAATGAGTTTGAGGGTCAGCAAGATGACCCAGTAGGTAAGGATCCCTGGCAACATGAGTGTGATCCCCAGGACCCACACATAGAAGGAGAAAACCAATTCTACAGGATGTCCTCTGACCTTCTCACACACACACACACACACACACACACACACACGCATTATATTTAAAAATGAGTTGGGCCCAATTTTTTCTAGGTGATATGTAGATGAGATACATTCCTATTAGTAAAACTGCAAATAAGTTGTGCTTTTTAAAGTGAAGACGAATTAAATAACAATATTTTGTTTTACTGGAGACTTAAAAAAAAAAGTCTGCATATAAAATGTAAAGCAGTGTTCTGTCACTCCTTAACAGTTATGTCCTGCTTCATTTCCTTCACCACATTAGTACCTTTAATTACACACACACTAGGTATATTTACACAGGCTTACATGCACATACTAGGTATATTTATATAGGCTTACATGCACACACAAGGTATGCTTATACAGGCTTACATGCACACACTAGGTATGTTTATACAGGCTTACATGCACACACAAGGTATGCTTATACAGGCTTACACACACACACTAGGTATGTTTATACAGACCTGCATACACACACTAGGTATATTTATACAGGCTTACATGCACACACTAGGTATGTTTATACAGACTTACACACACACACTAGGTATGTTTATACAAGGTTACACACACACACTAGGTATGTTTATACAGACTTGCATACACACACACTAGGTATGTTTATACAGACTTGCATACACACACACTAGATATGTTTATACAGACTTACACACATGTGAACACTAGGTATGTTTATACAGGCTTACACACACACTAGGCATGTTTATACAGACCTGCATACACACACTAGGTATGTTTATACAGACCTGCATACACACACTAGGTATGTTTATACAGACCTGCATACACACACTAGGTATGTTTATACAGGCTTACATGCACACACTATGTATGTTTATACAGGCTTACACACACACACTAGGCATGTTTATACACACACATACACACACACTAGGTATGCTTATACAGATATAAACATTTCTTTAAAGGCAGGCTTTGGCAAAATATGACTTCAGACAAAACCTGGCCTACAGCCATTTTCATGACTAAGGTTTTGTTAATCCATGGCCTTGCCCATCTGTTTACATATAGGACTGTAGTCATAATACAACTGACGAGATAATGTGACCCTGAAAGCTCTTGGTGTTAAGACTGTTTGGACTTTCACAGAATGTTTGCTGACTTTTGCCTTAGAGCATGTGCCAAAATTATCACTCAGTTCTCTCAACTCATTAAAAAAAGTTTCGGTTTTTTTGTTTGTTTTTGTTTGTTTTATGGTGGGGGAAAACCCTCAGTTACATTTTTTTAAAGATTTGTTTGTTCTTTTAAAACTGTTTCTTTAGATTTATTTATTTTATGTGTATGAGTATTTTACCTGCATGTATTCATGTGTATCACATTTGTGTTGGTGCTCATGGAGGTCAGAGAAGGGTGTTGGATTTCCTGGAACTGGAGTTATGGATGGTTGTGAATCATGATATAGGTGCTAGGAACTGAACCCAAATCCTCTGCAAGAGCAACAAGTGTTCTTAACTCTTGAGCCATGGCTCCAGCCCAAGTTATTTTATAAGTATGAATGTTTGCATGTGTGCATGTGTGTCATGTGTGTGAAGTGCAAGCAGAGACCAGATAGAGCATCAGGTCCCTTGGAACTGGAGTTACAGATGGTTGTGAGCCACCATGTAGGTGCTGGAAATTGAACCCAGGTCCTCTGTGTGAGTACCCCGTGCTCTTAGCCCCTGGGCCATCTCTCCAGTCCCTCACTTAAGTGTTTGAATCACTGCAGGTTAAACAATCCCTGCTTCATCCTGAGCTACTGGAGCCCATGTAACTAAACTGTGTTAGGCCTTTTCCATCTGCTCTCCACCCTCTAGTCTGGAGGACAATGAACTTGTAAAAAAACAAAAACAAAACAAAACAAATACCTTCATATGCCTGTCACTCTAACTTCAAATTCATGTTGAGGTTTCTAGGTTTGAAAGGTGAACTAAGTGCTGGGNCACGTGCCTACCCATTTAGACAGTTTTCTTATTAGATTCCTGAGGGAATCTGTTATGTCAGAGACTTTCTGGAGTCACACAGGGTGGCGCTTGCTTTACTTGGTGCCTCTGCTTGGGATGTAACCAGTGCCTATAACCAGACACACAACAGCACTTGTTGAATGAATCTTTAGGTAGTTTAGAATGCTTGATGCTTTTTGCAGTTCTTTGATTTTACATTTGTTTACTGCTCTGTGTGAGTGTGTGTATGTGTGTGTGTGTCTGTGTACACATGTACATGTGTGCCACAATGCATACATGGAGCTATTGCAAAGGCAGCTTGCAAGAGTTCATTTCTCTTCTTCCACCATGGGCTTCAGAAGATTGAAGTTAGGTTTTCAGGCCTGGTGACTAGTTCCTTTACCATTGAATCCTTACTACCCAGTTCCTTACAAGTTTAAATATTTAGGCATTATATTTCTCCATTTTGCTTAAAGTTGTAAACAAATGGATATTCAAATATTCAAATATTCCACTCATAAAAACATTCACACCATCCGCCTTTGTCTTCCCCCCTTGCTCTTAGTTTGCTGGGCACATGCTGTACCTCAGGATGGTTTAATGTCTGGTTAGAAAGTTGGTGGTGCGATTTGAGCTGCAGTTCTTGAGAGACCGTCATGGCCAGATAAGAGAATAGGAGTATGCTATACAGAGTCAGGCCTGCCTCCACAGGGCTGTAGGAAAACCCGTAACTACACATGACTTTTCAAACCATATTCCATGGCTTTGGAATCTAATTTTGAATGTGGTTATCCGATGTGCAGGTGTGAAAGTTTTGCTGGAAGTTGTGACAAAGTATTTGTAAGAATGAAATAACATTTAAAAATGTTTACCGTTGCGTGGTCAAATGGAGAGAAGTTGCTCACCTCCCCTGGCTGACTCTGCTCCTGGCCCTTCTCTCCTGTTTATTCTACCTCCAAAGAATAATCTAAAACACCCCCACTCCCTTCCCTTCATATCTTTTCAAGCAAGGTTGCTTACTATGAAGCCTGGCGTAAAAAATAAAAATAAAAATAAAAGAAGCACCCATTGTTACTACTGTTTGAGTTGGTGGCTGCTCGGGTGGAGGCGATGACACAGACAAAACAATTGGTGTAAATGAAGTGGGATGAGAATAGGGACTTTGTTCAAAAGCATTAGGCACAGACAATTTTACCACCACCCCCCAAATAGCACAAATACATCTTTTCCCATTTTCTTTTTCGGTACTCAGTTTTGTGTATGTCAAGTCAAGAGCTAACTATCTAGAATTTCACATGAACTAAGCTGACTTTAACAAGCTGGGCCTTCAGCTTCTGAATTCCACCCATTCATATGTGAAGATCTGACCGATGTAGCCATATACATCTTAAGACTACACAGCCCTCAGATGGGTGCCAACGCGCCCTCAGATGGGTGCCAACGCGCCCTCAGATGGGTGCCAACGCGCCCTCAGATGGGTGCCAACGCGCCCGGCAGGTGATGAAGGACACCCTGCCCCCCCTTGTAGTCATGTAGTGAGGTAGTTCTGATGTAGTGTGTGAGCACTAGTGTCATTAAAAGAAGCTTAACAGTGGAGTGAGTGCCCCATACAGTACACATACATACATACACACACACATACACACATACATACATACATACACACATACACACACCACACATACACAGACACACACATACATACATACACACACACACAC
>LZPO01117029.1:311585-326645 GCA_001675575.1 Neotoma lepida
CACACACACACACACACACACACACACACACACACACACACACACACAGGTAAAAAGGCCGTGATGCCATGTGAGTTGGAGTCTACATCTTTCTTCCTCATTACCTCACTCTGTCACTTAGGTATGTGAAGAAAAACCAAGGACGGATTTAAGTGACAGTACCAACAGCACTAGTTCTAATGTTAGTAAATATCATGAAAAGGTCTTGAGGATCACGCACTTAAGACATATGGCCTCTTCCCAAACCATGTGCTAATGGTCCACGGGTACAGGCACCTGCTGCGGAGCATGCTGACCTGAGTTTGACCCTCCAGACCCACATGGTGGAGGGAGAGCATTGACTCTCCTAGTTCTCCTCTAGCCTCTGAAAGGAACCATACACAGCGGTGGCTTCCTCCCAGACCCTGGATTAGGCACAAACCACACCCAAACACCTGTTTTCACAGAGAGATCCTTTATTAAGTAGGGAAGAAAAGTTAAAGTGGCTGCTTTCTGACTCAGAAAACAGCAGCAAATGACCTTGCAGGTGGAATTTTTAAGAAGAGAAAAAGGAGAGGTCTCTGTTAGAGAGAGCTAGGATGCAGTGTCTGTAATGGGTTTTTCTTTGGGCCGCCAGCTCGCAAAAAACGACAGAGAGACATTATTAATTATGAAAGCTCNGCCAGTAGCTTAGGCTTGTTTCTAACTAGCTCTTATAACTTAAAGTAACTCATTTCTGTTAATTGACTTTCTGCCTCCTGGCTTTATTACCTCATCTCCGTACTGCCCATCCCGTTTGCTTTGTGTCTCCTGGCATCTCCACCTCTTCCTCCCAGTATCTTCTCTGCCTCGAAAGCCTGCCTAGCTATTGGCTGTTCAGCTTTTTGTTAAACCAATCAGAGTGACACATCTTCATAGTGTACAAAAAGATTATTCCACAACACATGTTAATTAGGTGAGCCAAAGGGGGCTTTTGATTGCTGGACTTCGATAGTCAGCCTGAGGAATGAGTCTGGCGTAAGAAAATGTCCAAATGAGGAATAGACCTTGATGGTTAGTTTTAGGGATGTAATCTATGGTTTATAAGGTGGATGGGCAAGGCCTGCCTGCACCAGGTTTGCCAAGTCCAGGCATGCTAGAGCCCTCCAGCCTCTACATGAGTGCATTCCCNATAGACAAATAAATAAATGCAACTGTCTTAGTAACTTTTCCATTGCTGGATGAAGGTAGCTTATAGAAGAGTTTATTGGGGCCTACAGTTCAGAGGGTGAGTCCATGGTCCTTGTGGCAGGGAGAATGGTAGGCGGGCATGGTGTGGAGGCAGTAACTGAGAACTTCCATCTTGATTCACAAGCATGAGCCTGAGTGAGAGACTTTGGGAATGGTGCAGGCTTTTGAAACCTCAAAATGCTCTACCCTCCGGTGACACACCTCCTCCAACAAGGCCACACTCTCTAACAAAACCATACCTCCTAATCTTTCCCAAGCAGGTCCACCAACTGGGGACCAAGCATTTAAATGTATGAGCCTCTGGAGGCAATTCTCATTCAAACTGCCATAGCAACATAACTATCTTTTTTTTTTTATAAAAGCAAATGATTATAAGCCAGGAATAGTAATTGCTGTTTCAATGTCACCATATAAAAACTGCTGTCAGATCATTAATATTGATAACTTGAAACAGTATCTTTCCTGCGGGTCATATTTCACTCGTTCAAAGTCTTATACCTCATGGGAGACTCTGCAGGTAGAATTTGACAGTCAGTGATTGATGGCAGAACTTTTGTATGTCTCTAGGGTCTGACTCCCCAGAAAGTCACCTGACTTTGTTTCTCTGTTTTGTCTAAATCCCCCACAGTGCATCAAAACCTACAACTCTGACTGGCATCTTGTGACCTATAAATATGAAGATTACTCAGGAGACTTTCGACAGCTTCCGAGGTGAGTCACTTGTCAGCTGGACACACGAGGACACATGGGNTTCAGGCTTGTGCGCCAGGAAGGTGTGTGGCTTCATCTGCATAATCAGGGTGATTGTGAAAATACAGANGAGTTCTGTGTGCATAATATAGCTTTTGACTGTAAGACTGGCTGTCATACTCTGAGGGGGTAAACAGCAGTGAGAACATATAGGTGACTTAATTCTGTTCTGAAATTCTGCTTGGAGAGCCAGAAAGTTTTCACTGAAGTGTATAAAAGATAAGGCCACTGTATTGAAATATTCTGCAGTGTGGTTTTATGGTTATTAGACGGACCGTATTTTATTAGTGTTTATTAATTGTATGAAGGAATGAGCTTCATCATGACATTTCATCCACATATATAATACTCTGATCATCTTCAACCCTCCTTTACCCACCCTGTTCTGTTTTCACACGCCCCTTCCACTTTCTTGGGTTCACTTCTTCTTTTTTACTGACATGCATTTACACACATGCTCCTGGGTTCATAATCACGTTTTCATACAAGCGTATATGTGCTTTCAGCATACTCTCCGCTTGTCCACCGTTCTCCCCATTCCTGTCTGTCCCCTACATCCTCAGGCACATTTTTTTTATGTCGTCTGTGCCTCCATGATGGTTATGTATCTATATAAAATTGTCACCGCATATGAGAGAAGGCNTGTATTTGTGTTTTTGAGATGGACATTATTTCTGTAATATGACTGTTTCCGGTTGCATTCATTTTTTTAGGGCTGAAAACAGTTTTATCCTCTGTATCCATGCCTCTGTTGACAGACACCTAGATTGATTCCAGCTTAATTCATGAAAATAGTTCTCTCTCTGTCTCCTATCACACACACACACACACATACACACCCCCGTGTGTCTGTATGTTTCTTCAAAAGAATATTTTNGAAAAGAAACATATGAAGACTATCTATAGTAAATAAATGTTGTTTTGAGAAAGTAACTCTGATACAATGTTTTCCCAGGTCTATTCCGTACCTGCTTTGAAGCTTTAACTGAGAGCGTACCAAAAGCAATTGTGTTCAGATAGGTTTGTCATCAAGGGAAGCGGGTGGAGAGGGCTGTCTGAAAACAGCATGTTCCAAACACAGTTGGCAAAGGGAAGTGTGATTGGTGCTGGAAACAGAGCAAATGGAGACAGGTTGTTCTCAGGGTCACTATCACTACTGAAGATCTCACATGAACCCCCAAAATTAATGCGTTGTTTGGTTTGTTCCGTCTGTGAGATTTTGGGCCCTTTGTACTTTTCTCACTGGACCTCGATGTTTGTTTTTCCTATGTGTGTGGCTCAGCCACTCCTTAGAGTGTTCAGCCAACTTCCTGATCACCTCTTTTTAAACATCAGAGGGAACTCCCTGCCAATGTTATTTTCTTCACATTGAGAGACTCCTTAGCTCTGTAGTTGCCCAATGCTCATTTGGGGATCTGGGAATGATTCCTATTTGATCCAATAAATCTCCCTTCCTTGATTGTCTTGCTCAAACGATCTCCATGTTGAAAGATAACTAACTACATGTATTCTTTGTTTACTATGGGATAGATTTTAACTGTTGGTTGATTTTGCCATTGAGCGTTAGTTAGAATTTCAAACCAAGTGGAGCACCGTAATTAGGATTACAGACTCTGGGTTTTATCTGTATAGCTTTGCTCTCTATAAGCCTCAGTTTCCTCCTGTTAAGTAGTTTTGACAACAGCTCCCACCAGCTTAAATGAGTAAATGAGAGAGGGCATGTGTAAAATACCCAGCATGCCTAGCACAAAGCTAGTCATATAATTGCAGCTACTGCTGCTGTAGTTGACAATACTGTCCATCATTAATTACTTCATCACGCTCCATCATTAATCACTTAAAGTTCTGTGACCCCCTAATTCATTTCTCTCTCATACTTTATATTAAATTTTCTTCCACCAACTCTTTTAATTAGTACCCAATCTACTTTCTCCCATTTAATAGGCCTCCCAGCTCTGGCAAGCGTGTCTTCACTTCTGCAGGGTCGTGTGGACCTTTGACGGGGGTCCCTTGTCTCACTGAAAAGCAATGGCATAGACTGCGTTATTCTTTACCTTAGGGGCCACCGTTGGGCTTGTTACAGGCTGGTTCTTCTGATGGATGGAGACAGAGACTCTATTGATTATGCAGTTACAAAACAAGTTTTCTTTCTTGTTTTTAAAGCAAAGTGGCCAAGTTGGATAAACTTCCAGTTCACGTCTATGAAGTTGATGAGGAGGCCGACAAAGACGAGGTGGGGTTCTTGCTCTCCCCTGTCTCTCTTCTCACTTGAGACTCTGATTGTGCAGGCTTTGAGAGAAATGCCGACCTTTAAGCCCAAACAGGAATTGGGATGTTTAATAAAGCAAAGAAGAATTGTTTTTAAAAGGTATTTTTGGGTTGACTTAAGGTCCCTGCTTTATCTTGACTGCTCAGCACCTCATGTTCTCTGACTTGTGTTCTGTTCTGAGATCATTTGCAAAGACTTGGATCAGATCTGGCCACTTTGTTAAAAGCTACCAAGATGACTTAGANCTTGAATTTAGACAGTTTTTCAACAGGATATCTTCCCCTGGCAGCCAGTGGAAGTAAAATGGTTATTTCTCCAGTGACTGTTTTAGTGCAGGCTGACTTTAATAAGCTCCCTAACTCTTGGAGAAAAGAGGTACCGAGAGAAGTGTAGAAAGAGTGTGGGGCCTTACACGTGTCTGCTCAGAAAGGGGATCTCACAGAGACTTAGTACAGACCTCTGCATTTCTCATCCTCTCTGTTGTACTCCATCGTGAGTTTAGACTCCTTCCCCCTTTCCTTAGCTGTACACTGAGTACTGCATTAACCATCTTTAGAAGTTAATATTCATGGAGCAACTTGTTTTAGAAATAATTCTCAGAAAGTTAATGTGGTTCACAGTAAACACCTTTAATCCCACTACTCCCTGGGCAGAGGCAGGTAAATGTCTGTGAGTTAAAGCCAGCCTGGTCTACGTACTGAGTTCTAGGCCAGCCAGGGCCACACAGTCTTTTTTAAAAGATACTGATAGGACCGGGAGGACTAAGTGAAGGTGCACATGGAGAGGTGCCCAGTAGCTTAGGAAACCCTTGACTGGTAAATGATTTCTCAGTTCCAATAATAACAATGCGAAAACCAAATACTGGTATGGAAGGAAATCAAAGCTGGAGCCAGGTCTTCCCACAGCTGTCAGTTTTGTAACCAAAGACCCGGCCATTTGTAGGCAATGTTGCCTCTGTGTGTTTATGGTCTCTCTCAGGCGTGTCCAGCCTTTGTCACTGAAAACTGATGTTGTCAACTATATGTCCACACGCTGTGCAGTCAAGGTGCAGGGGAAAAAAAAGTCAAAAAGTTTTAAGTAACTTACCGATTTTGTGTTGGGCCACATTGATAGCTCTCCGTGGCTGTACGTGCTGGCTACAGCTGGGCCAGGCACCAGCTCAGTGCCCACCACCTCACACCCAGATCTCACTGGGTAGGTCTAAGCTTAAAGACACNTTTGTTCTAGCTCCAGCCTCCTCCNGCCTCTCTTTCCCTCACCCGGTCACTTTACATCTCCTTTCTGCATTGCCTTGTATTTCCCTTTCTTTATTCACCTTTCCCTGAACCAAGCCTCTGGGAAGCATTTCAAGAATTTTCCTTTGTCCTCTAACCATGGAGGAGTGTAGTTTGAAAAGTTTTTTGTTTTTTCATGAAACCGGGTGAGGCAGTACAACTGAGTGGTATGCGGTTTCTGCGGCTCATTAAATTATCAAAAGCAAAAATTTGGCTAGAACTAACCTGACCTTAAGGGAACAGGATATCTAGAAGTTTAGGCTCGTTTCTCTTTTATTGCAAATGGACTCTAGTGTGACTTAGAGTCATTGGTGTCCCAATAAAGTAGTATTTGGCCAGCTTTGCACAGATGGAATGATTTTCCCCTTAGTGAAACTCACAGAAAATAATCTACATAAGGCCATAGATTGACATTGTGGCATTTTTCTTCCCTCCCAGGATGCTGCTTCCCTTGGGTCTCAGAAGGGTGGGATCACCAAGCATGGCTGGCTGTACAAAGGCAACATGAACAGTGCNATCAGCGTGACCATGAGGGTAAGAGGCTCATCACCCTGCTTTTCCCTCACATAAAACCTTGCTTGCTACTCTGGGTCTTGAGAAGACTGCACAAGATGAACAAGTGTTGTGTTTTTCCTCACAAAAGGGATATTGTCAGGCTCCTAAGATGCTTTCCTTCTAAAGGACCTGAGTTCAAGTCCTATTACTCCTATCAGGCAGCTCACAACTGCCTGTAACTCCAGCTCCAGGGGCATCCCACACCCCTGGCCTCCACAGGTACCAACACTTCTATGTGCATACCCACACACAGACACATACACATAGTTAAAAAAAATTAAAAAAAATAAAATAAAAGTAGTTTAAGGAGTTATACAGTGTGAATCTTAAGGAGAAAAGAAACAGTGAGAGGAAGGTGAGGTGAACACAGAGATAAAAAGTAAACCAGGGGAGTGCTGACTACCAGAATCCAAGGCTCAAAAGACATCTCTGTTCTATGAGTGAGGGGATTGGGGTTGGGGTAGGGGTGGTTTGAAAGCATCTCTGTCTCAAAGGTGGAACTCCTTTTCCTACCTTTGGGTGGTTATGTAAAATCTCAAGCTCTGTGGATGAGAAACAGTGACCCGCAGGTGATGGTGACGCCTTCTTAAGACAGATGGGCAGGAAGACCATGAGCCATGGTAGGGGAATCTTCCTGCAGCCAATCCAGTTACCAGCAGCATTGGCTAGAATCCCACTGGGGTTACAGAGTTCTGACCCATGTTTCCAAGAGTACTGGTAGCTTATCAGTTCCCACTATCCGTTTAGAAAGAACTGTCTGTGTTTGTTTGTTTTCAGTCATTTAAGAGGCGGTTTTTCCACCTGATTCAACTCGGTGATGGATCCTATAATCTAAATTTTTATAAAGATGAAAAGATCTCCAAGGAACCCAAAGGATCCATATTCCTAGATTCCTGCATGGGTGTGATTCAGGTGAGTATGAGAAGAATTCTATCAAGGTTTCTGGTCTGCAGCAATACTATGCATGAATGAGCAGATTCAGGGAAATGCTTCCAAATATGACTGTAATTAGGGTAGAAACATAATACCTAACCTGAAAACAAAGCTTATTTTTCATCATTTTGAAGATGGCAGGATATTGTAGTAGGCAGGAGTCCTCTAATGTGTAAGGTTTTGTGTTTAAACTTGGGTATGATGACAGNAGAATGAGGCAGAAGGGGATCTTAAGTTCAAGGCCAGCCTGGGCCACATAGTAAAACCCACCACACTGGTATGTTTGCTTTCTAATGTGGAGACTTGTTCCATTTCACAATTCACAGTGTGTAAAACACAAACACCCTGATTCTTCAGCATCTGCCCGAGGAATCACAGAATGAAGAGCGTGAATGCGTTCCTTCTGAGGGCTCTCAGACAGAGGGGCTCTGTGACCAATTAATACTCTCCCTGTCAACTAGATAGTAGATGGATTCAGCATCACCAGAGAAGCCTCCCTCAAAGCAACATTAGCCTGGAGCTTGATTCCATAAGGAGGTTGTGTAGTGGGGCTAGCCTGGAAAAGTCAGGGACAGAGCTGACGTAGCTCTTGGGTTTGACCATTGGTCTTTTACATTTGTATCTAAAATCCAATTGTATCATCATCCTCTAGTGAAGACACGCATCTCACTGAACAGAGAAGGGGTAAAGTGCACCGCTAGAAATGCTATACCCCGTACCCCTTGCTCCTCAAGTCCTGGATCCCCTGAGCTGTGCTTTCCAGCTTATTCCCACTCCTTATTTGTGGCTCCAGAACAGGGAGGTAGAATGTTAGAGCCGTCGCCTTTCTGTTCTGTTCTAGTCTGTGACTTTCTCCACCTTGCAGAGCTATTGTCCAAGAGATCCTTTCTCTTCACCTTCCCTGCTGTGTCGGATTCTCTGCTCCTTTCTGAGACAGGGTCTCCGTGTAGTCTAAGCTGGCCTCAAAACAAGTGAAGGGTGAATGGACCTTCTGATCCTCCTGCGTCTGCTTCCCAAGTGCTGCAATGGCAGGCATGCACCACCTTGTACACCTGTGCACTGAGGATGGAGCCCTGGCCTCAGGCATGCTGGGTGAACACTCTACCAAGTGACCTACTTCTCCAGCCCGTTTTCCTCCTTTTTATTGTGATTTTAAAAATTTTTATTTTGGAGGAGACACCCTTTAGTTACTAGAGTCCAGTAGCTGCCTGAGAAACTTTATATAAAATGGTATGTTTTTAGTTACTCTATCTGCAAATACCTTTTATTCTAGTTGTACTTGGCTCATTTTTTTAGAAATCCCAAGAAGTGTTTTGACCTCAGAACATCAAAGGCATTTCGGTGTCTTCTCAACACCGTTGTGTTTAGGGGCATCTGCTGTAGTTCTTACTCTCTGTTTTTTAGGATCATCTCTTTATAATTAAAAATATTTATTGTTGTGAGGGTGTTCAGGTGGTGGTGAACTCCAGAGCATGCGTGTGGTTGTCAGAGAACATCTTCATGCAGTCTGTTTTCCCCGTCCACCACTAGATGGGTTCTGCGGATCAAGTTCAGGTTGCCAAATTTGTGAGGCAAGGGCCTTTACCTGTTGAGCCATCTCACTAGCCCCTGATCTCGTCTTTCATTTTCTGAAATCTAGGTTGCTCTGTCTTGAATTTTATTTATTAATTGGCAACCTTTTTTTTATTAAGATAGGTATGCAGATAGAAACTAGATGTAACAGATGTGGGATTTGAGGATTCCTGCAACCTTTGTCTACCTGATGTCTTTCACCTGTATCTCATACTAGAGACTTTCTTATATGTTCTGTCTGCCTGTCTTCATGAGGTTTGGTCAGTAGCTTTACTTTGGCAAGATGACAAAGTCCCTGTTTGAATCTCTTAGCCAGATGCTGAAGTCAGTGGGTTCATTTATTTTTCTTCTATTGGGNATCATAGCCACACTGGCTCTACCCTTATTTGAGAATAGTATTTTCATCTATTTTGTCCAGTGGTCTGGTAATTATGGCTTTGTCCTTGTCAGAAGCAAAAATTAGCACTCCAAGTTAGAAGTGTGCGAGCGGTAGGAGAGATGGGAAATGCAGCAGATGGGAATGCTGGGGACTGGGACAAACTGGCTGTCAGGTACCTAAAGTAAAGGAAGCAGCTGCTACAGCTGATACAGCCAGATGTGCATTACTAGCTTTTGAAAACAGCCAGAACATGGAATTTTAGTTAGATCTTGGCATGTTTAATTTTTGGAAACCCATAAACCACAGGGCGGGACCTCAGACCACAAGTGGTGGGCATGTGTCTGAGCCCTACATCAAGATTGTAGCATGACTTCACAGTCCCTGACAAAGTATCTTTAGCCAACAGCCAATCAGCTGGTGGATCCCTCTACCAGCAGCCAATCAGCTGGTGGATCCTCTGCCTACACCTTACCCCCCAAGCTGCCAGTGTGAATAACAGAGTACATTAAAGTATATCAAAACATGCTTATTAACTGTAAATAAGTATCAGAGTGATTCATTAATGAGTTTATGAACTTCCTGTGTCAGATTTCCAAGCTCGAGTTTCATTTGTGTGAAGTTGAGAGACCTTGGAGCTACTTTTTTAGCTGAATTTTCTGACATAGTTGAAAGCAAAGCTAGATGTATTTTTTTTCCACCCTCATTTTGAAGTAAGAAGTAATTCTTTTTGTTTGACAAGAGTGTCTTGTTGCAAGTCTGCAACACAGTGCACAGATGTTTGTTGTTGGGTAGCTCTCGTCAAGCCGCTAGCCTCATCGGTGCATTTCAGACTCTGAGGTCTGACCCCAGTGCCAATCTCTTCCTTCAGATTCCTTTTGCATATGTAGCTCATAGCATTTCTCATTTGCTGAACTGCATATAAGTCTTCAAAAGACTAATTTCCTTTTTATCTTACCTGTGTGAAGCTGAGCATCAAAGGGTGTCAGTTAAGCACATCGATGGTCGCTTATACTGGAAGTCCTAGCACTTGGGAGGTGGAGGCAAGAAGTCCCAGGATTTGACGTCTTTCTTGGCTACCTAGGGGGTTTGAGGGCAGCCTGGCTTACATGAGACCCTGTCTCAAACAGCAACAACAAAAAGAAACAGAAAGTTGTGATTTAAATGGTATTTGGGGGAAAAAACCAATACATATGGTATGCTAACACACTTCCCTACCCTCTCATACCCCTCCCACAGCCCTCTGTTGGCTCCACCCCTCTTTGTATGTTATTTGAAATAATAGCTGATTACTGCTCTGAATGGAAAGAAATGCCTAAGAGGAAAATTTCCAGGTAGACTGAAAGATAGAACCTGAGTCTTAAACCCTAATAGTATTTTAAAGCCACAGGAGATGAAGAAAATGGCTCTCAGAAAGAATCACTTGGACTCAAGGCCTAGTGCTTTTACTTGACTTTTNTGTGTTTGAGGAATAGGTGATTCCTCGAGTACACAGAGAAAACTTCATTCCCAGCTTTCATTCCTTCTCAATTCCTACCTATGCATTTAAATGAGACCCGAGGTGGCAATTACTGAGCCTATGGCAGTGTGTGCACAGTGGTTCGTATGGCCTTGCCCAGAGAAGCATTTAGCTTCAGGCTTCTAAAAAGTGTGCTGCAAAAGTGATGGACTTTAGGTCACCTTATGCCTGAGCATCACACTGTGAATCATCCTTGAGCTGCAGATGGTTGGGTGTTGGGGCATTCTGCCTGCTCAGCAGTCAGAGGGAGGTTGTGACACCTCTCCCTTCAGCCTGTGTAGACTATGTTCTTCAGAGATGAATCTCTGTCTAGTGTGGTTAGCCTGGAGTGTTTGCTTCCAGGATATATTTGTCAGTGTCTGGAGATGTTTTTGACTCATAGCTGTCCCACTGACATGTGATAGGTGGAGGCCAGGATGCTGCCAAACATAGTACATAGAATAGTCCCTTGTGAAAAGAATGATGGACCCGAATGTAAGCAGTCCTGAGATGGACTAACCTTGGTCTCCACTTACTCTTCCATCCCATAATGGCCATGCAAACTGGAGACAAAGAGTCCACATATTTTAGGATTAATGAATGATGGAAAAGTTCCAGGGAAGCAAGCTGAGCAGATTGGTGGATCTGTTAGCTTTTAGAAAGGCAGTGGTGGAACACAACTCGATTTTTAAAAAAGGAATTGAATATAACATTTACATGTGAGTTTTCATAGATTCAGCTATTTTTCAAATGCCCACTGTGTGCCAGACATTGCTTTAAAGACTGTGGATATAGCATTAAGTAAAGAGAACGTACAACCTCTGTCCTTGAGGGATTTCTATGCCATTGCAGGGGACAAGTAATACATGAATTAAATAGATAAGAAAGGTGATGAGGCCTGAAAGATGGGTCAGTGGTTAAGAACACAAGCTTGCTTCCCAGTACCCATGTCAAGTGGCTCACAAGTGTCTGTAACTCCAGCTCCAGGAGATCTGATGCCTCTGGTCTCCATGGGCACCTGCACTCACATACACATACACACATGGAAATATAATCAAAAATAATAAAAACAAATCTTAAAATTGAAAAAAAAGAGAGAGAAAGCAGCAAATGTTCTTAATCACTGAGCCACCTCTCCAGTCCCAGCATATACTGCTTTTACAGAGGACCCAGGTTCAATTCCCATCACATACATGGTGGCTCCAACCATCTGTAACTCCAGTTCCAGGGGATCTGGTGCTCTCTTCTGACCTCCTCTGGGACAAGCCACTCACATAGTATACATAGATACCACAGACAAAGCACTCGTATACATAAACTAAAAATATTTTCGTTTTAAAAAAGATAAGTAATCAAATGGGAAGGTTAAAGTGGAGAAGGTGGATTATGGTGAGGGCTCATGGGGAGGGAGTTTGCAGTTTTGGAGTGTAGCATCGTAGAGCTGAGAAAATGGCACCATTAACAAATAGGGCAGATTATCCTGAGCTCCTTCCCAGTGTGTCTTTTTCGCCTGTCTCCATTGCAGAACAACAGAGTCAGGCGCTTTGCTTTTGAGCTCAAGATGCAGGACAAAAGCAGTTACCTTCTGGCAGCAGACAGTGAGGCGGAGATGGAGGAGTGGGTCACGGTTCTCAACAAGATCCTCCAGCTCAACTTTGAAGCTGCAATGCAAGAAAAGCGAAATGGGGACTCGCATGAAGGTGGGTAGGTCCGTGAGAGGTGGGCAAGATGGGAGCCTTTCACACAGAGTCTGGGAACAAAGGTTTTTATTCTAGTAGATTTTACTTCCCCAAAGCCAGGCGTGAGGGTTACCTGTAATTCCAGCACGTGGGGAACAGAGACAAGAGGCACAGGTTTTGAGGTGGCAGCCAACTGTCTAAGGAGTTACAGGTTAACTAGAACTACATAGTGAGCCCCTGTCTGAAAAAACCAAACCAAACAAAAAGAATTAGTACTTTGNCGATNTTTGTGTGGTAAGTATGTAACATGAGCAACCATGGTGTGGGGAGGCAGGCCTGGATGTGAGTCCCAAGAATATCAGTTTTTAACTATGTGACCTTGGTCAAACTACTTATGTTTTCTTTTCTTTTCTTTTTTTTAAATTTATTTATTATGTATACAGAAGAGGGTGCAAGACCTCATTATAGATGGTTGTGAGCCACCATGTGGTTGCTGGGAATTGAACTCAGGACCTCTGGAAGAACAGTCAGCGCTCTTAACCTCTGAGCCACCTCTCCAGCCCAAACTACTTATGTTTTCTAAGTCTCAGTTTTTACTTGAAAATGGGAATAAGAGCTAGGAATGTAGCTCAGTTGGTAGAGGCCTTGCCTTTAATGTATGAAACCTTAGTGTGTTTCATAACTGTATTCAGTGTATTCAGTACTGCATAAACCTTGTGTGGTAGTACACACTTGTAATTCTAACATTTAGGAGGTCAAGGTAGGAGGATCAGAAGTTTAAGGTCATCCTTGGCTACATAGTAAGTTCAAGTCTAGCCTGGGCTACATGACAACCTGTCNTTAAGAAAAAATAAAAGTTGTGTGTGTGTGTTGGGGGGAGGTAATTGNAAAGAAAATTACCGACGGAATGAGTAAGCTTAAAAATGTAGCTCTAGCCACTGGCATGGAATCTGTCTTTAAAGAAAGTTACTGCTGTTGTTGGTATCACCTTTTGGGATTTTCAAGACAAAGATGGACAGTAACCTTANTCTAAATTACAGAGAATCAGCTGTGTTTTTGATATATGTTCATATTGTACTTCAAGCCCATAAGTGACCAAATTACCTGAGAGTTTGAAAAAAAGCCAAAATACCATTTCCTTGGTCTAATCAAAGCTTCTGATTCGGTGTGGCTGTGAAGGATGTTGCACACAGCTAACCTAAGTTCCTGTCTCTTATACACATCTAGATGTGTATAAGAGACAGATGTATGGGGCTGTGAAGGATGTTGCACACAGCTAACCTAAGTTATAGTATGTATGGGGCTGTGAAGGATGTTGCACACAGCTAACCTAAGTTATAGTATGTATGAGGCTGTGAAGGATGTTGCACACAGCTAACCTAAGTTCTAGTTGGGGGCGGGATTGAGGATGGGGGAATCTTAGCTGTACAAGGTCTTGAGTGTCACCACTTTCCATGCTGGCCTTGGGCATCAGTGTCGTTCCAAAGCCCCGAGATAGCTGTTTGGAATGTTCNTTTAGACTTGAGAACCACTGCACTCAGATTCCTTTGCTCATATTAAACAAGACAGCTTCAACTACACATGACTCAGTTGATCTCTTTTTGCCATTTAGATGATGAACAAAGCAAACTGGAAGGTTCCGGTTCCGGTTTGGATAGCTACCTGCCTGAACTTGCCAAGGTGAGGTCATCCTAATATTCCCACTCTCTACTGAATGCTAAATGTTTCTCATTTCATGACTCTCTTATAATAATAACACTGATGGTGTGATTGTTNCTGTCTGCTTCCTGACTTGAATGTGAGGGGATGGCAATTATTATGCACTAGGGGTACTTCAGTCTATTTTCCAGAAAATGCCCTACAAAGTATATTGCTATTTTTAAGATGCTACCATTATATTTAATATGTCAGCACAAATATTGAAGAAATAACCAAAATACATGCCTATATATACCTAATATTCTCTCTTACTCAGGCTCCTCTTACTTAAAATACATTCACTGGTGTCTTAGTTAATGTTTCTATTTCTGTGAAAAACACTATGACCAAACAGCTTGGGGAGGAAAGGGTTTATTTCAGCNTACAGCTCTCAGGTCACAGTCCATCANTAAGGGAAGAAGTCAGGGCAGGAACTCAGTGCAGCAAACTGGAGNCAGGAACTGAAGCAGAGGACATGGAGGGGTGCTGCTTACTGGCATTCTCATNTCTTGCNCAGTCTCTTTCTTATGGCACCCAGGACCACCAGCCCAGGGTGGCACTGTCCAAANTGAGCTGGGCCCATTCCAATCAAGAAAATGTACCACAGGCTAGCCCACAGTCCAGTCTGGTGGGGGTATTGTCTCCACTGAGGCTCCTTTTTCTCAGATGACCTAGTTTGTGTCAAGGAGCCAGCACCCTGGCTTACTCAAATTAATAGCCTCTGTTCCCTAGAAGATGATCATGGATTGTGGTAATTTTGTCACTTCAACTGAAGAGGAGCTGCTGAAGTTACAGAACATGTTCCTGGGTCACCCAAGGCGACCAAAATACAAGAAAACAACAACAAAGCCAGGTTCATCATGCATTTTGTAATTTTGAGAAACCCCAGAGTTACTGAAAAGCACAAGGGAAAACAAAACAACCATGTCACCACTGCCCAGAGCCCTGTGCTGCCATATTACCTCATTAGCNTATGTNTTTTTAGAAGTGTAACTCCAGTGACCATTGGCAGTCCTTTTAACGCTGCCTTTGCTCCCGCTCTCCTCTGCTCCACAGCCCCCACCTCAAGCATCCACTGTGATGCATTTTACTTCCATTTTGTTTTGTGTTTTTACAAACACGTTTACCATAAAGACATTGGGTGGTGATTTTGTGCGTTTGTGTGTTTATTTTGCACTGGTGTTCAACAATAGCACATTTAGCCTTGTTTTGGTACAGCTTTGGTCAGTCATTTTTATTGCCCTGTA
>LZPO01117029.1:334938-353337 GCA_001675575.1 Neotoma lepida
GTGTTTAGGTTGTCTATAGTATTAATCCCTGCATAATTATCCGCCAAGCAGGCATATCATCACTTACGTGGCTGTCATGATAGCAGCACGTGTCTATTAAATATGTTGTGACGTCACAACNTTGCAGCACTATTGTGGATGAGTATGTATAGCGTTTCCGTGTTTTAGGCAGTTTTATATGAGAACATGCATGATGGGATTTCTAATGGGAGCACTAAGTGTTTATATATCCACGTTTTCATTTTCAAGAAACTTGACTTCTCATCTGCTGAGCCCGAAGTGAANCCATTTGAAGAAAAGTTTGGGAAAAGGATCCTGGTCAAGTGCAATGATTTGTCTTTCAATCTACAATGCTGTGTCGCTGAAAACGAGGAAGGACCCACTACAAATGTAATTTTCCTTTTGAAAAATACAGATTTTTTTTTAAGGGCATTGTAAAACATGCAGGAGCCAAATTAGGGACAGGAGTCTCCTCCTGTCCCCCAGCACTTTGTCCTTAGAGGGAAGAATGTAATAAAGAGTTGGTTAATAAGGTTCCCCTGGTCAAGGGCATAGACTCCAGTCTGGGTGACATGATACTCCAGCTGGGTGGGTCAGTCACCTGCTGAGGGACCAGGTGAGGAAGGCAGGCTCACCTTAAGCCATACTAAAGAGAGAGGTGGGATNATTTGCCCTTTAATGATACTGTGCTTTTCCTTCCCAGAATTCCCACCTCCCAGCACAGTCCCTACATAAACCAAGCATCCATGAGGTTTGGCTGAATCTGCCCACCTTGCCAAATTTTAGAAAGGGGTAACTTCCCCATACACACTTTTTTNAATGTTTTTGTTTCAGATGCTGGCCAGAACCTGAGTGCTTTGTCTGATCCTTTGGGCTTTCTTACCCCTTTCTCAAAAGCCCCCTCTCCACCACGTGGCTACTTGTCCACCATGTATCTGACCTCCACGCTGGCTTTAAAAGGCATAGCGTTTTTCCTCTTGTCTTCTCCATTCTTCTTCCCTGGGCAGCCGCTGAGACTGACAGCTTGATCGCCCTGGGGTTTTTCATTTAAATTCTAATAAAATTGTCCACAAGTTTCAAAGTAATTTTTAAAGAATAAATGTTTTCTTTTTTAAATGTTGATCAATTCCAGGTGTCACAGGTTTCCCCTTACACTGTAGCCTGGGTGTGGAGACCTCACCCAGAGAGGTGCAGGGCTCACACTGGGGTGTGGATGGGGTTGAGGTGAGTTTGTGGGCAAGGGTAAGATGGCAGATTTAAACTGTGTGTTCCAGGACATGGATTTCATGTTAGATGCTCCAAGGAGATCAGCTGGAGAGTGTGCATTAAGTAGTGAGGCTCATGAAGGGGCAGTAACAGTTCTGTTTCTTAAAATCNTTCATCGCCTAACTCCGTGCGACAAGGAACAAAAGTCTAGTAATCATTCAAGGAGACAGTCACAGACGGAGCTCATCATTCTTGCAGAGCATCGTTTCCCCCTGCAGCTGTCTGAACCGTCTTGNTGATCATGGTATTATGTTGATGTTATTGTTCAGGTCGAGCCTTTCTTTGTCACCCTGTCCCTGTTTGACATAAAATACAACCGGAAGATTTCCGCCGACTTCCACGTGGACCTGAATCATTTCTCCGTGCGGCAGATGCTGGCTCCCACATCCCCAGCTCTGATGAACGGCGGCCAGAGCCCACCTGCCTTCCAGGATGCCCTTCATGCAGCAGCCATGCAGTATCCGAAGCAGGTGAGGAGCATTCACGCCACTCAGACTTCTCTTGCACGTGCTATTTAATATATTAAAAACTGCTCAAATGAGACCTTGTCATGCACCAGTGGGGCAGTTTGGATCGTTAATTATAGGCCAGTATATGTTATTACATAGTGAAAGTTAACTGAGGGAGAAGTGGTTTGGGGCTCTCATTCATTTCCTTAAGCCTTTTCCTGCTGGCCTTCCCCACTAAGTAGACGTTTTGAGCAGATGGTGNACTGTGGGTGCACCTGAGATGTTTGGCTCCAGTCTCCTTGATGGTTGGACTGTCTCACTATCCTTTGCTGCTTTGGTGGTCAAGGGATTTCTTTTAATCATCTGGAATTCTGCTGACTGAAGAGAGCCATTTGTCTCCCCAGGGAATATTTTCAGTCACATGTCCTCATCCAGATATATTTCTCGTGGCCAGAATTGAGAAGGTCCTCCAAGGAAGCATCACACACTGTGCTGAGCCGTATATGAAAAGCTCAGACTCATCTAAGGTATGAATGGCTTTCCTGCTTTGTGGTTATTACAAAGTAACAGCCGAAGGGATGGCTTCCATGCCAAAACATAAACAATTATGAGGTCAGAGGTGAACTGCACTTGTTGATAGTCCAAAGTGCATGGATGGATTGGAGAAGTGGCTCCATCGTGGAGGCGCTTGCCGTGTCAGCCTGAGGACCGGAGTTCTGCTCCCGGCACCCATGTGAGTGTCCCACCTGTAGTCACAGCACTCATAAGGCAGAGACGCATCACTAAGGCAAACTGGCTAGCTAGTGTGGCCAGAATCAGCGGGCTCTGGGTTCAAGTGAGAACTAGCTCTTCACAAAGTGGCAGCCATTAGTGAAGATGTCTGATAGCAACATCAGTCCTCCACAGACATGTACACAATGTTTACACACACGTGCAGACATGTGTACAGACATGAGGCACCCACACATAGAAACATACTGAAACATAGAGAGCAGTTACATGTATGTATTCTCCATTTAATTTTATGTACCTGGTTTGTCCACACAGAGAATTGAGCCCTGGTGTTGGCACATGCCTAGCATATGTTCTGTCACTATGCTAAATTCTTCCTCCTGTGTCCAATTCTTTTTTTCTTTTTTTCAGTTTTCGAGACAGAGTTTCTCTGTGTAGCCCTGGCTGTCCTGGAACTCGCTCTGTAGACCAGGCTGTTCTAGAACTCACAGAGATCCACCTGCCTCTGCCTTCCGAGTGCTGGGATTAAAGGTGTGCGCCACCACCATCCGGCCGTGTGTCCGATTCTTAATGAAAATATTCTCACATGTAAATAAAATGCATCATTTTGCTAGCCTATTCTGACATCTTAAAATAGTTTTCAAAGGAATTATCCACTTGATACTATTCTGTGTCATTTAAAAGCACATGTATTGTAGTTAACCATTGTTTATTGCATTTGCTGGTGTGCCTCTTGGGTTCTGGTTTGTAGGCCAGAAGTTACGGAGTCTAAAAACTTAGGAAATGGAGACAGGCCTACAAACCTTTAGTTTTTTCTTATTGTCCCATGGCTGGAGTGGCCAAGGACAATTGACTGTGGCTTTCTCACACCCTTTTCCTTTAGGTTAGAGTAAGCGGTTGAGTGCCCCTATCTTCGCCAGTTTTAACTGTTTTTGGTTTGGGTTTGGTTTGACATTGTAAGTGGTCAGTTGAGGGAGGGCCTCGGTGTATTATGGACCTGTCAGCCCATCCAGTAAGAGTGGGCATGCCAGAGCTCAAACTGAGGTTTACCAAGTTGACTCAGAGATTCCAAAACATCATCCTTGTGGCCACCTAAAGATCCTAGGCACAGCTACTAGGATGCATAGGATGGGGTTAAAGAACACGTTCATGGATTAAGAGGGCCTGGCCGCAGAGTGCTGGGTAGCCAGGGTGTTTCTGATACACCTCACCTCTGTAGGCCCCAGTGTCCCACACGTGGGCATAGGGTAATGTTGCCCAGGCTGCCTTCCTCACAGGGCCAGGCTACAGATCAAACAGGCCATGGAGCAGACAGCGCTGAGAATACCACATATCCCAAACAACATGTGTGAGATATTCTGAGTTCAGCTCCCATCAAGTAAAAGCCCATTCATCAGACATCTTCAAACACTAAGCTTTTTTGACTGATAAAAATTGAGTCAGGTTTGTTTTCCTGGAGAGAAGAAGACATCTTTTTGTTCCATGCCGAGTCTGCAAAATAGTGGATGAGAATTCTTTTTAGTCTTTTATTTTGATGAGTCAATGGTGACTTCAGATAAGGCTGCACTGACAAAACATGCTTCCAGGGTGCATATGCATCAACATTGCTGCTTCTGCCTGCCGCGTGCATGAGCTGAAATTCGGCAGCCGTGTTGGTGCACAGCAAACACATCACAGTGAGCTATCCTCTTCTCTACCCGCTTCCCAGCATCCCTTGGATGTGTGTTCATTCCTCCCCACTGCCACAGCATCACATCAACACAGGGATCAAGGCTCAGCCATCTTATACCTGGAGAGGTTCTTATAAACTTGGCACAGTGATATTATTTTGTTCTGCCAATCAAAGTTGTATCTTCCTTTTTTCCAAGATGTACACAAGTTATCTAGAACATCACTTGGGACAAATCTTGGTTTTGCAGGCCAGGGGAGGGCTTCAAAGGAGAAACACGCACTCAACTCTTGCTCTCACATGCATTTTCTATTTGTGTCCTTGTTTGATTCACTTGGAAGACAAATCTATTAAAGCCTTGTGTATAGTGTTAATTTTACTCCACAATGTACTTGCTCATTGCTGCTCGAATCTTTTTAAGGAGTTTTTATGCTGCTGAGGTAAGATCCAGGGCCTTGGATATACTAGGCAAGCATTCTTTCCATTAGCGATTTATTTGAGACAAGATCTTACTATGTGTCTAGGACTGGCCTTAAACTTGAGATCCTCCTGCTTCTGTCTCCTAATGCCAGCATTTTGGGTGTGCACCATGACACCTAACTAAAAATCTTGAATCTGAACATATTTAAAATAAACTCTTGGGGAGAAAGAATTGGGTGTCTTTGTTCAGGGACCACACACCTCCAGGTCCTGCTCTAAATCACTCAGGGAGGGATATACACACCCCCACTAAAAAGAAACGGCTGTACAGGCAGTCTCTTGACATCTGTTTGAACCAAGATGTGACTGTGGAAGGACCACACAGTTTTATAGTGACAAGGGATCATGAGCATTGTCACCCACATCCTCCATTTTTAAGGTGAGGAGAGCAGAGTTCATGGAGTTACATAGCTGCTTCTGTGGACCTTCAGATGGGTGTCTCTGTTGCTCAAGTCCTTTGTCATCTATTGAGTGCTTCTCACACTTGGTAGTGCTCACAGATCATTGGAGGACCTGTCAAGGTACAGTCCTGACCAGAACGGTTAGGGCAGGCTCCGGGGCTTCTTTAACTCTGCAGCTCGGAAGAAAACACTGGCTCTCAGGTGTAAGCAGTTTTCCTAAAACTGGTTTGACTTGGATGCATTCAGATCACATAAATGACCTCCAGGCTCCTTCCTACACATGTAAAAGACTCTCAGGTCCCCTCTTGACTCTCCAGGTCAGTCACACTTTGATAACAGAACACTATCACAGGACAAGGACATGAGGGGCAACCGAGTGGTAATAGAACCACTCTACATACATGTCATTGACCAAATGCTAATACGCTTATTGTGTTCTATCAACCTATAACAAGCCAAAACTGATCATGAGGAAGTGCTAGTGTTTGTGTATAAAGCAAAACTGCAGCAATGAAGGGCGGCGTCTAATTTAAGCCAGTACCTAATTATGAGTTTCCCAGATTGTAGGAATCTGTACAAGTTGTTGCGCATTAGGAGCTGGGAAAGCTTAAAATGTTCATTAGTGCTTTCCTTTAAATTTCCTTTAAATTAAATAGATATTTGGGCATGAATACCAAATACTAGTATACTCAGTGGCTTACAATTAGCCCTTCGTCAAGAAGAAATGAAGTCTGTGAGAGGAAAGATGCTGGCAGAGAGTAGCCTGCTTGTTGCTGGCAAAGACTGGCAGGATTTATATGCATCTTGGAAACAATACTCTATAGTTTTGAGAATCACTGCCAGGGGTACATTAAGTAAAGAAGTCCGTACTGGGTTTGAAGCCGCCCTGTCACTGCTGTAAGAAGTACCTTTCTGTGCATCTGGTGGTATAGGGAGAGCTTGTTTAATGATCATGTGATGGTAGCTGCTCCGGTCAACTCCCCCATGCCGGAGTTTCTCAAAGGTCTGTTCTCGTGTGTTCCAGGTTGCTCAGAAGGTGCTGAAGAATGCCAAACAGGCATGCCAAAGACTAGGACAGTACAGAATGCCATTTGCTTGGGCAGCAAGGTAAGGGAGAATGCCTCTTATACTTGGGATGGACCGGTGGACAGATAGACCAATAGACAAGTGGGCCTACCTGTCGAGTTTATTGTCCTGAGTTAAAGAAGATTCAAATAGGAGTAAATAGTCACNAGATCTGAAAATGCATTTAGCAATGGCACAGAGAGGAAAGATGTGGGCCAGAGAACAGAACAGCTGCTGGACCCAGCAGGGTGGACAGGAGGTTTGTGGGGGGAGAGTCCAAGCCCTGGCTGTGTGCCTCCAGCTGGGACGGTGCATCTGGGGAGTCCCACAGTGGCCTCTATCCGTGTTCCCTCCTTCTTTCCCATGTGAATGTCTATGTTGTTTTCTCAGTACAAGCTTTTGGCTGGAACTGTTCTCTGTGTAAATTGAGTTAGTTGTGGTTGTCCTCATTAATACTTGCAGCATTTGGGCATAATGAGATTTCTGTTGGCCTCCGCCAATGGAATCAGGATTAGTCTGTGTGCAGAGACCAGAATTCTCTTTTTTTTGGTCTTTGGAAAACTGCGTCTTGAAATGTTGTTTCTCTGTTTCAGGACATTGTTCAAGGATACATCTGGAAACCTGGACAAAAATGCCAGATTTTCTGCCGTCTATCGGCAAGACAGCAATAAGCTTTCAAACGACGACATGCTCAAGCTACTCGCAGACTTCCGGAAGTGAGTTTTAAGGTGTTGGTTGTTTCCACACACGAGAAGTTCTCATGGTGGGGAGGGAGAGGCGGCAACAGTCNTATAAATTATGTCAATTAGAGCTCGTGAGGGGCGGATGGGGAGTGGATGTGGACAGAGCGTTTCCTGGAGTCCAAGAGAAGAAACAAACGGTTCTGATTAATTGGAATTCTTGCTGGATGTTTTGGTGGTGTGAGGTAAGCATAGGCAGGAAGGAGACAACCTGAGGGACCACTGTCAGCTGGAAAGGTGACAGCAGAGCCCTTGCAGGAGGAAGTCAGGAGAGGTGGGCTACTTAACCAAGTCACAGGCCCACTCGGTGCTACAGTGGGGAAGAAGAGGTGATCACCAAAGAGAAAGGTTTCTGACTTGCAAGATTGATCAACTCTCCTGGTACTATTAAACAAAGAGGGAGAAGATGATAATTTCCATAATAATCCTTACTTAAGCAGTCATTGTTTTAAATGCATTGCACATGTTAGTGGTGTATACATTCCCTGGGGCTTCTGCAACTACTGCAAACCAAGTCGATTAATATGCAGAAAGGTGCCCTGACTAAAGACTTAAAGAAATGTTGATATGACCACACCTCCCAGTCTGCAGGTGACAATACTTCCTGTTCCAGCTTCCAGTGGCCAGGGCTTGTACATCATTCCAGTCTCTCTGCCTCTGCTTTCCGACGGCCATCTTCCTATCTGTCCCTGTCTTAATCTTTCACAGGAGTCTCGGAACAGCACACACAGCCACAACAGATAGTCTCACCTTGTGCCCACATGTTGGCTTTCATTTTTGTTTGCCTTTTTTTGTTTGTTTTTGGAGACAGGGTTTCTCTGTGTAACCTTGGCTGTCCTGAACTTGCTTTGTAGACCAAGTTGGCCTCAAATGCATAGAGATCTGCCTGCTTCTGCCTTCCTGCTGGAATTAAAGGCGTGTACCACCACTGCCTGGCTTGGCTTTCATTTTTATCTGGGAAGGGATGTGTGACTTTCAAGGAATGGTCTTAAGTCTGTTTATCATATCTAACACAGACCTACGTTGTTCTGAGTCATAAAGGAGAAATACTGGACATGATCAAAGCTGTGGGTTCAGCTTACTGTGTTCATGGGGTGTCCAGAGCATAGTGAGATTGATGGTTTTATTTTTCTCAAGAGTCAGTTGTAAACAGTCTGAGTCTGCAGTATGAGCAGAATGAGAACACAGTTAAGTGATCTCAAAGCACGGTTATCTCGGTTACCGGGTGAGTGAAATACATGATACAGGATAGAGATATTTCCTGTGAAGATTGTTGAACTAAAATTCATTCATTCACTTGAAATCTACCCCAAAAGGAAATCTATGGGTGATGTGGATTTTTTGTTCTTTTGGTTTTTTGAGACAGAGTTCCTCTGTGTAACAGCTCTGGCTGTCCTGGAACTCAATCTGTGGACCAGGCTGGCCTCGAACTCACAGAGATCTGCCTGCCTCTGCCTCCTGAGTGCTGGGATTAAAGCCATGTGCCACCACTGCTTGGCTGATGTTGGAGATTTTAAAAAGGATGAAGATGCCATTTGTCAGTGTAGGTGGTGAAGCACACTACTCTTGGGCACCTACATTTGAAAGTATTATTTGTAATAAACAGTATTTCTGATTCATAGAAGAAAATAAATACAACTTCACAGCTTTGGCTGAGGTCTTACTCGTGTAGGATGTTGCACTGTTAAGCTGCTCACATGAATAGATAGGTGAAGGCCCCATGTGCCAAGAGAATTATATAGACACAGAGTTCACACACCTGGGGACTGATATTTCACTGAAGAGTTTTTGTGGGCGGTGTCACTGAGGGAGTGCCGAGTGGTGAGGATCACAGGAGAGATACTGCCCCCAATGCTGGGTACTCAAACATCTCACAGTGGGCACAGGGGCATGGCACAGGGTGAAGCTAAGCCCAGCTGGAGTTCTGTTGGTCTGAACTCTTTCCATCTGAAAGCCAAGTGTGGGGTAATAGTGCCTTCTTGACCATTTCATCTCTGGGGATGTCAGTGAGTCCGAGTTACACTCAAGTACAAACAGAAGGAGAGTAGAAATGAGAGTCCCTGACAGGTGGGGATGCAGCAAGGCAAGATGGGCGTGTTCCACATAGTCTTTGATCATAGCGGAGGAAGAATCTAGAGTTTTGAGTGAACGGTTTTTCTAAGAGAGGCCGAAGGGTTTGCTCTGAGGCTGCTCAGTAGATGACAGTGCCAGAGGAGTCCTAAAAGCTGGAGGTTGGGAACACACCAAATGCCGAATCTGCTGGTTCCCGGATATATTTGCTCTCTATTGCTGTGATAAAGACCATGACCAAATGCAAGCTGGAGAGGAAAGGGTTTAGTTGGCTTACACTACCATGTCACAGTCCATTGAGGGAAGCCAAGGCAGGAAGTAGAACAGATGCCATGGATGAATTCTGTTTACTGGCTTGTTCCTCATGGCTTGCTTAGTTTGCTCTTATATAACCCAGGACCGCCTGTCCTGAGGTGGCATCATCCTGTGCGCTGGGTCCTCCCACATCCATCATTATCAAGAGGATGCTCCATAGACTTGCCTCCAGGCCAATCTGATGGGAGCGTTTTCTCAATTGAGGTTCCCTCTTCCCATACAACCCAAGCTTGTGTCAAGTTGACAAACAATTAATCAACACAGACACTGAACTTGGATGTTCCTTGGCAATGATGTGAAAGAAATTAATAAACAGGTAGCTTATGAAGAGTCATGTGACAAAGTTCTATTTCTAGGACCAGCCATGTAATGTTGAGCTAGTCACCTTGACCACATCTCTTCTAAATTGGTTGGCTAAGCTGATGTTACAGAGGAATGCAAAGCCCTGGACAGAATGTGTTTGCCATGGTTATATGTGGCATCCCATGAATGACTCAGGGATGTGAGTGGCAGCTGTTCCATGGTTGGAGTCACTAGTTACCAGGAAGGATGCTGAATGGCTAGTGTCATGTGGAAATGGAGAATTTAAGAACCTGTTCTTAGCAGTATTCTGTGCAATATAGTGTGACCAATGATGGTTATGAACATATACTATGCTGATTAAGTATCTTCATGACATGAAGCTCTTAGGAAAATCCAAGACTAGAACCTGGATCCAGGAGGATTCAACTATAAATGGCTCAAACATAAAAAGGTGAAATGTTATCAGAACAAAAACAAGTCCTATTCTGATGTCCCAACATGTAAAGCGCATACTATTTTTCCAGAGGATTTAAATTTGATTCCCAACACCTACATCAGGCAGCTCACAACCACCTGTCACTCAAGTTCCAGGAGATCTGATGTCTTTTGCCTCCAAAGGCTCACATGCGTGTGAGTGCACACACCCCCACACCCCCATACCAAATTAAAAAAAAAAAAAAGAATGTATGGTAGCTGTAGATGATTGAAGGCAACATTTCCTGGACCCTTGGTGAGCAAATACTTCAGAGAAGGGAATTTTACCGTCTGTGAGGAAGGGGGCCTGGTGTCACAATGACAATGTTGGTTTCTTTGACAATAGTAGCAGCTCTTCTCAGGAACAATGGGAGATTCTATTAGATGCAGTCAGATGAATGACAAACAAGTTTCATTGATCTATACTCCATGCCCAGCATTTATATGGCTTCTGGTTCTATATGCAGATTATCCCAAACCAGCCTTGTATCAATGTGGTGAGGCTGAGGAGAAGGACTGAGGAGAAGGGAGGCTTTCACTATAACTGTTTGGTGATATTGTATCATCGTAACTATTTGGTGATGTTCTGTATCTTGACCTCTGAGGTTACCTACTGCATTGGGCTGAAGAGCTCTTCAGAAACTGAAAAAGTCTGAGCCCCAGTGTGCACTACGAAACACTGGCTTTGAAGACTTGGCACATTGTTGTATTGATGACATTCCAAAATGATAATATTGTACAAATGTTGGGCTAAATGAAATGCCATATTTTTACCTGTTTTTAATATTTTTCATATGGTTGCTACAAAGTTGAAATGTGATTTTTGCAGCTGGTGTTATTATATATATTGTTAAATTCCTTTCCTGGGAATACTGCTTGAGAATTTATTTAGACTTCACAGTTAACTTCCCTCATAATACTTGATGTCCCCTTTTGTTTGTAGACCTGAGAAGATGGCCAAACTCCCAGTGATTTTAGGCAACCTAGACATTACAATTGATAATGTCTCCTCTGACTCTCCTAGTAAGTGTTCAGTTTCATGTAATAAGCAGCCCACAGTTTTGCTTAGTTGGCTTTTGCTCTGGTCTGTATTATTTGGGATTTCTTTCCAGATTATCTGAATTCATCATACATCCCCATGAGGCAATTCGAAGCCTGCAGTAAGTCTCCGCTTACTTTTGAAGTAGAGGAGTTCGTGCCCTGCATACCCAGACACACCCAGCCTTACACTGTCTACAGCAATCACCTTTATGTTTACCCAAAGTACTTGAAGTATGACAGTCAGAAGTCTTTTGCTAAGGTGAGTGCACAGACATACACATCTCCTTTATGACTTAGCTTTTAGGTTCTTTTATAAATGTGTATATATGCTGCATTTTGTTGCTTTTTTTTTCTCTTACATCTTTTTCTCTTGCATACCACTAAAGGCCAGAAATATTGCTATTTGCATTGAGTTCAAAGATTCCGATGAAGAAGACTCTCAACCCCTGAAGGTTTGTTTTTTAATATATATATGTACAAATATTTAATATATATATTAAAGAATTAGCATATTTTAATTAACACAAGCCCAAACTGTATGGTATTATACTATATAATGGCCTATGCCAAATGTCATAGAATGTGTAGGTTGATTCTTGATCCTAATTGACTATATGTTTTGCTGTTTTTCTTGGGAGATGGGATCTCGTATGTGTGTATAATTCAGTAAGCATGTATTAAATACCCACCATGCATCAGACATTGTCTAGGTGTGAAGAGTAATGCTATAAGTAAGTGTGAAGGTAGAAGTCATGATCAACCATGGGATCTTCATTAAGTAGCTATTGCAGAATAGCAGTAGTGCTGTCTCTCGTCAGAAGCAACGTTGACCGATGCTGTTCCCGGCACCATGGCATGCATACTTTAACCCTTCTAATTATTGAACAGACTTTTCAAGTAGATCCGTTAAGTTCCATAATTTCTAGCACGGACTTTAAATGGTTCAGTGCTACATACTTTAGTAGAACTGAATTTTAAAATCCAAGCAGTCCAGCTCCAGAGCCTAAATTCTTTACTATGTTAAAATGACTTTCCCAGAAAAGGAGACAAATGTGCAAGCAGAACTAGTTGCTTTGGAGATAGTTAGAATTTAGGTTGGGGTTGATGGAGCGCCTGCTTAGCACACTCAGAGCGCTGGGTTCTGTCTTAGCACCTCATAAAGCAGGCATGGCAGCACAAGCCTGTAATAGCAGCGCTCCAACAGTGCAAGCAGGAGAACTTATTCTGGCCACACAGGGAGTTCCAGGTCAGCGTGGGCTATGAGACCCTGTCGCGAAGGGAGGGAACAAGAGAGGGAAGGCAGAGAGTGAGTGAGAGAGGAGAAAAGGAAATTTACAGTTTAGTGACACAGTGTCGTGGAGAGAAGGCCACCTGAAGTGGACGGTATTGAATTAGCTTTTTTAATGTATTTATTTTAATTTGGACAAATATAAATGTTTGCATGGAAAAATGGAAGGGGTGGGCCATAGGCTGGGGCAGATCTGGTTTGCCAGGACCCCAGAGTTAAAGGGCTCGAAGACCTGGGCTCTCACAGGCAGACACAGTCTGAGGGGTCTCTTTATAACACATCTGACTAGTTTCTCACTCCATCAACTGAAACCCAGTGTTTGTTTTTGCTGACCCTCCTTTCAGTGCATTTACGGCAGACCTGGTGGCCCGGTGTTCACGAGAAGTGCCCTTGCTGCGGTTCTGCACCACCAACAAAACCCAGAATTCTATGATGAGGTAATGATGTTTTCAAAGAATAACACAATTTCCCCAGTCTTAAGAGAAACAAGAAACTTTTGCTAGTTAGGGCACAGTGCAAGAAAAGCAGCGTTCCATGCTGACAGCACAGCAGGTAGAATTGGTGTTTGTTTTACATGTTTTTTTTCTATTTATCATCTTTGTTATTATAAATAAAACCACAAATTACAAATTAATAGAAGAAAATTCTTAAGTGCACCTTTAGTACCATTGTTAACATTCTAGCAGAGGTCCTTTCAAATTCGTCCTTGAGTTGATATCCCTGGGAGGACTGCTCTTTCCTGAAGGGAAAGGGAGCAGTGGAGGGAGGGGAAAACTTCAGAGGGTGATTAGATTTTAAAATATAAAAAACAAAAGCCAAATTCATCCTTGAACATAGTTACTGTTGAACCTAAGACTCGTCTGTTTATTGGTGGATTTTCTCCTATGGAATTGTTCACTCTTGAACTGCTAGACATGCTCTTGGAGTGATCTAAAATTTTATGTGACTTTTGATTTATACAGAGCGTACTTAATACCCTAATGTTGACCAGAAGAGCCTTATCAATAACACAGCAATCAGTTAACAAATTCTATATGTTGCATGGTCTACATACGGTGAAAAGTGTGTGAGAACCAAGAGAGATCACTTTTTATTGCCTTGTTCAGTTTGCAGGAAAGAGAAACGGCTCACATTGTAGACAGATTCATGCAACACTGAGCTCACTGCAGGAGCAGTAGGAGGTGGCTTTTACATTGCTTACAGTATATTCTACCATTAATTAATACAATTGTGAGTTACCACTGTCGCTTCACATTTCTTTTGACTGTGAAAGTTGCCGGCCGTCTGTTTGAATGCATACAACTTGATAAATCTTACCTCAGTAATTGGTATGTGCAGATTTTATGGTAGCAAATTGGGCACTAGGGAGATGGCTGAGTAGGTAAGTGCTTGCTCCAGAAGCATGAGGACCTGAGTTCAAATCCTCAGCCCCAGTATAAAAAGTTGAGCATGGCCGCGCATACATCTGTAACCTCAGAGGTGGGGACAGGTTGAGACAAGAGGATCCCCGGCTCCTGCTGATGCCAGCCTACCTCCAGGCTCAAGGAGATACTGTGTCTCAAGGGAATTGGGGAGAGTACTAAGCACCTTGCATCCTCTTGCTTCCTTGCACTTTGGGTGTGTACTTATGCTCACATGTGTGCATATACCATCCACATGTACCACACGTCACACAAATAGCCCCCCAAGTATCACTTTTACCTACATATATTTTATGTACTCGTGAATACCTAATTTTTTGGACATTTTAGGTAATGTGGTTTGTGTATGAATTTTGCAAGTGACTGCAAATCTCCCTCCCGCCAAAAAATGAATAAATGAGTAATAAACAAACAACCCAAATTCTGCATAGGATCATGATGTGGCACAGTGGGAAAGTGTGTGCTTGGCATGTGTGAGGTGCTAGATTTAATTCTTAGTGCCAAAACCCAAAAGTAAACAAAAGTCTCCCTATCTGAGACCCATATAGTTGAAAGCCTTATTGTCCACGGTCAACTGTAGTTCATTGAAACCGCTGTATGTAAAGAAATATTGAGCCCCAGGTTCTCATGCATCGTTTGCATCGTGGTGTCTGTTTTCCAGTTTGCTTATGCCTGAAAGAGACATCACCCCTTCCCTGGTTTCTTGTCAGGGCATTCAGAATCCATCTCTCGTTGGCATCATTAACAGCTTGGGTGTGTCTACGTTTAACCCTAGGAAGAGTTTGGAGAACAGGCATCTACACTCCAGTTGGGCAGCATACACCCCCTTCCCCTGGAGAGTCTGCTGTTGTAGGATGTCAGGAAGTTTGTTCTTTTGCCTTTGCAGATCAAGATAGAACTGCCAACCCAGCTACATGAGAGGCACCATTTGCTGTTTACCTTCTTCCACGTCAGCTGCGATAACTCCACTAAAGGGAGCACAAAGAAGAAGGACGCTGTCGAGACACAAGGTGGGAATCCCGTTTCTCTTCGTTTCTTGGTGGTTTTGTTGTTTTTCATCATTTGCATGCTGGAGGTTTTTTTTTTTTAATTGTATTTTGATTCTTAATATTAACCTTTTTGTAAACAGGTTGCTTTGGTGGGTTTCTATGTGGCATGATGCTGTTGTGCCTGAATTGCATATGTAAATTGCTGGTGATCTGACCCTAAAGAGACTCTCAGTGGAGGCTATCTCCAGGCCTTCCCATCATGTACTTTGATTGATGGTAACAGTTGTTGCCCAGGCTTGCAGTGGTTTTCCTTCAGAAGTATGTGAACTCACAGTGGGTTTTTCTTGTTCTTTGTTCTCAACAGTTGGCTATTCCTGGCTTCCGCTCCTGAAGGATGGAAGGGTGGTGACAAATGAACAGCACATCCCTGTCTCAGCGAATCTTCCATCTGGTTACCTTGGCTACCAGGAGCTCAGCATGGGCAGGGTATCGGATTTTAAGATTGGTTTGTTTTAACCCAGTTTCTTCAGAAAGCATTTAAGAATAGCTAAAAACAACAATAGCACACAGCAAAAACGGCACACAGGATTTTTATCAGTCCTAACAGTTTGGTTTTCTTTATTCATTTTGAAGTAAATGTGTGCAATTAGAAGCTGCTTCAGATGACACTCAATGCATTTGATAAACTTGGACTGGCAGTGCCATGACAGAGAGATGGAAGTACTGAGCCTGGCATGAGTCTTTCTGGGAAGTAGCCGTGCTCAAAGAATGATGAGTTCTCAGTTCTAGTTTGATATAGACCCTGAGACTCGAATGTCTTTCCCACATGGTTGTTCACTCTGTCTGGTGTCACCTTCACTACTTCTCAGAACCCTGAACTCAGGTCTGCCTAAGATACTCACGAAGCCAAGCACGGTGATGCACACCTTTAATCCCAGTGCTCAGGAGGCAGAGGTGAATCTGTGAGATTCACAGTTCCAGTCAAGTCAGGGCTACATAGTGAGACCCTGTCTCAAAAAAATAAAAATATACTGGTGAAGTAGGATTCATTTCCAGTGATATGGACCATCATCTCGACTCTTCAGTCCCTCATTAGGGTCCTTGTTGATGGTTGTGTGCAAGCTGAGATAGCTAATCTGTTGGGATCTTTTCCCCATTTTTCTTTTCAGCATTATGGTCCAGAAATTAAGTGGGTGGAAGGAGGCAAGCCTCTGTTGAAAATTTCCACTCATCTGGTTTCCACGGTGTACACTCAGGTATGGGTCGGCCGTCTCATTGCAGTGATTATTCTGTGACCGTGTTGTCTGTGTAAAACAGAACCCTGGTGTCCTGTGCATGTATTTTTACACTATAGGCCTTTATTTGAAAAAAGTACGTAGAAGGTGCTTATGTGTGCTAATATACACGACAAGTAATGTGTAAGTCTGTGACATTGTTCAACAGTTTTCCTCTGTGAGAGGAACCTTTAGGTGTCATTTGTACACGGTCAGTTTTATAATCTTAAAAAGCATTCATGGGGCTGAATAGATGACTTAGTGGTTAAGAGCACCCAGTACGAAATCATGAGGGCCAGAGTTCAGATTCCATCTAACAAACAAGCCAAGCATCTCACATGTGCCCATCACCCCAGTTCCAAGGGTATCAGAGATATGAGGGTACTAGGGCCTGCTGCCTTCCAGCTATGTTCAAGGAGGAGAGCCCCTGCCTCAAAGGGATAGGCAGAGTGATAGAGGAGGACTCCCAGTTCTTCTTCCAGCCTCCTCCTACACACTGGTGTGTGAAACCCTGCACACACGTACTCAGATGCACACACACACACACACACACACACACACACACACACACACGAATAAATATAAGCCATTCATGTTTGTTCCCTGAAGCAGGATTCTCCTGTTTCTAGAAGCACGTACTAACAGACTTTCTTCTCCTCCTCTGCCCCTCAGGATCAGCATTTACATAACTTTTTCCAGTACTGTCAGAAAACGGAATCTGGAGCCCAAGCCTCAGGGAATGAACTTGTAAAATACCTTAAGGTACCACGTGGCTTTCTTAGTCCCTCTTTTAATGACTTTGGAAGTAAATTGGGTTTCCTTGTTGGTAGTGGGCGTTGTTACTGTCCCCTGTAAGCTTGTGTGAGGAGGCTCCTCCTGGGTGCTGTCCCAGGGGTGGCTCTGAGTGGCTGTAGCTAGGGGACCAGAGTGAACTCAGAAATAGCTCTGCTCCTGTCTGCTGACCCTGTGTTCCCCCTTGAGAACACACTTTCTGCTGCACTCACCTGACAGACCTTTGCTGGATGTTTACCAGCTGCTGAGCACAGGAGAAGCTGTCCCGGCTTAGCTACTATAGCAGAATACCTGAATCTGGATCATTTCCTGAAGAACAGAAATGTATTTTCTCACAGTTCAGAGGGCTATGAGAGGATCATAGGTGGCAGAGAGGAGGAGGAGGAGACAAAGTCACCATTTTATAAGGAACCCACTCCAGCAATCTCAGTGATGCATTCCTGAAGGTTGAGTCCCCATGGCCTGACCACCTCTCCTTAGACCCCATCTCTTCTTGATTTTACATTGAGGATAAGTTTCTATCACAAGCATTGTGAAGGGGACACATATTCAAATCCCAACAGTCCTGACCCTTAGAGAACTTAGTACTCACTTGATGGCAGCCTCCTGGGTAGACAGGTAAGACACCTAGCCTGACCTGGCTATATGCAGGAGTTAGGTATGTTCCTGGAGCTACTGTGTAGCATTGACAGCAGGACAGAGGGGACTTCAATACAGAATAATTATAGAAGAGTACTTTGAAAACAGAATCATTAAGTGGCATCCCAGGTATAGGACAAAATAAGATGCAAGAAACGGAGTAGAGACTTATATTTGGTCTAATCAAGAGAAAACAACCTACATATTTAAAAAATGAACTCTCACGGACATTATGACTGTTAGCTTCTCCTCCACTTCCTCCACTTCAGGGATAACTATGGCTGCTCTGACCATTCTTCTTGGTTACAGCCCCTTGTGATTCCTCTTCTGCCCCTCTGTGCTTTAAAGAGCTTTTGTAATTACACTGGTCCACTGCAGACACCCTGTTAAGGACAACTAGTTAACAGTCCTTCTTCCTCTTCACTTGGAGCATCTTCACAGAGCCTGCAGTTGAGGACACAGGCATCCTTGAAGTCCATTCTACTTGCCCTCAGCTTCCCATTTATTTTAGAGGGAGTTCTTCTGTGCTTATTTGAAATGAAGTGGACATTGCCTTGATAACACAGTGGGGCGTGGTGGCGTGCACCTGTTGATCCAGGCACGTGGGAGGCTGAGATGTGAGGGTCACTGGCAGCCATGAATTCCAGTTCAGCCTGGGTCATGTAGCAAGACCCCCATCTCAAAGAGGATAACTGAAATGAAATAGATTTTTTTTTAAAAAATATAACACGTGTCTCACCGTTCCCTGTGTGTAGAGTCTCCATGCGATGGAAGGCCATGTGATGATCGCCTTCCTGCCCACCATCCTAAACCAGCTGTTCCGAGTCCTCACCAGAGCCACTCAGGAGGAGGTTGCAGTTAATGTGACTCGGTAAGGGAGGGGATGAGTGGATGGGTGGATAGTTGGATGGATAGATGCGTGCATAGATGGATGGATGAATGCATGGATGGATGGATGGATGGATGGATGGATGGATGGATGGATGGATGG
>LZPO01117029.1:353396-370895 GCA_001675575.1 Neotoma lepida
GATGGATGGATGAATGCATAGATGGATGGATGGATGGATGGATGGATGGATGGATGGATGGATGGATGGATGGATGGATGGGTGGATGGATGGATGGGTAGATGGATGGATGGGTAGATGGATGCATGGATGGATGGATGGATGCATGCATAGATGGATGGATGCATAGATGGATGGATGAATGCATGGATGGATGGATGGACGGACGCATGGATGGACGCATAGATGGATGGATGAATGCATGGATGGATGCATGGATGGATGGATGCATGGATGGATGGATGCATGGATGCATGCATAGATGGATGGATGGATGCATGGATGGATGGATGGACGGACGCATGGATGGATGCATAGATGGATGGATGAATGCATGGATGGATGGATGGATGGATGAATGCATGGATGGCTGGATGCATGGATGGATGGATGGATGCATGGATGGATGGATACGTCCATACTCTTCTTCTCTTCAGTCCGTCCATGCCTGGAGCCTATCTGGGATGCTAGTATGTGCTGATCATTATGCGGGAGAGATGTCTTTTAATCTCGCACAGAGGCACCCCGTCTAACTCTCTGTCTGCTTGTTTGCTAAGTGCCAATGGCATCATCATTGTTCTGCTGTGAGGATAATGAAATGCTCCCATTTCCACATCACTACTCATTGCTTTATTCATTCCTGTGGTGTGTAGGGTCATTATTCATGTGGTTGCCCAGTGCCATGAGGAAGGATTGGAGAGCCACTTGAGGTCATATGTTAAGGTATGTAAAATAAATAAATAAATAAGTCAAGCTGCTGCGAATATTTACAGCCGTGGCTCTCCAAGTTTCCTTCCAAAGACTTCTTTCTAACAAGACTTGTTATTTAAGGGGTGCGTTCGGAATTTAATACCTGTGTGTTCTCTTTGGTCTCTGCTGCCAAGGCTTGTCCCTGGACAAGGAGGAGTTGGGAAAGAAGCAGCCATCCCTTCATTTACTTAATTTTAAAAGACAAATGTAACTCAGCTGGCAGGGGAATGAAATAAGAATTGTTTTAAGTGGTCTTCGGTAGACGTCTTATACATTGGCAATCTTTATATTCCTTTTAAACCACCTAAATTCCCAGCATCCCTGTTACTTTTGAGAATGGAAGGTTAACGCTGGCCACAATCAAATAAAAAGGCTGTGTGGAACAGCATGAGATGTCATTGGGATAAAAAGCAATAGGGTCTTGATATGTAGTATTAAATAAGCACAGTGACAAACTAAAAAGCTACACATCCTATTATATGTGAACTTTGGCTTTGTGGTACTTGGAAAACTAAAATTTGGATTCTTTAGGACCTGTTAGTATGTCCTGTGACACATGCCTAGAAGGTCCCATTACTGATGGAATTGTGTGCTCGATGGGCTCTGAACTGACGTGTATGGTTGCTGTGTTTCAGTTGGGTTCCCTGGACATATCTTAGACACACTCTTTCTGTCACATGACGATCACCCTTCCCACCTTCGTTTCCATCCCTTCTCCCACCCTTGAGTGTGCACCTCAGTCCTGACCTCTGTTCTCAGAAGCCTCACAAGCTCTCTACCCCTCAACTTGAAAGAACTGGCAAAGTAAAGTCTCTCTCTTTTTTTCCAAGTTTGCCTATAAGGCTGAGCCATATATTGCATCTGAATATAAGACGGTGCACGAGGAACTGACCAAATCCATGACCACCATTCTCAAGCCTTCTGCTGATTTCCTTACCAGCAACAAACTTCTGAAGGTAACATCGGGACAGCCAGCCTGGCTCTTCAGCATTAGCACTGATTTCCAAGTGACAGGCATGCTTGTGTGGCATGTGTGAGGTCCCCATGCTTGTGTGGTGTATGTGAGGTCCCTGGTCTCATCTGCCAAAACACCAACAAATAACTGGCTAATGAGGGGCTGGGCTGGGAAGGCCGATGAATGGGTACTGCGAGTTGCCTAGGAATAAGAAGCTCCCCAGTCCTGCTGCACAGTGCAGTGAGAACAGAAAGCAGCAATGTTCTATGTGTGCATTCCTTTTATTTCTGGGAGAAAGAATTTTGAAAGTTGTCACCATAAAGAAATGGGAAAATGTTTAAGTTGGATATATTTAATCTGAGTTAAATATACCAAAGCATTAAATGTTGCCCCATTAGTGTATATAATTTTCATGTTGCAGTTAAGTAAATTGAGAGCTAGCCATGGTGGCACATGCCTGTAGTCCCAGCTACTCGGGAGTCTAAGTAGGAAGGACCATGTATTAGTCCGTCTTCTGTTGCTGTGATAAACACCATGACCAGAGGCAACTTAATGAAGAAAGTTTATTTCGGCTTTCGGTTTCAGATGGTTAGAGTACATTTGGTGAGAGAGGCGCATAGCAGCGGGCGACTAGGATGGGGATCTGAGTGAGCACATCTTCAGCTGCAAACACAAAGCAGACAGAGAGACTGAGAGAGAGGGAGAGGGAAGGAGGGAGGGAGGAAGAGAGGGGAAGGGGGGGAGAGGGAGAGAATTGGAAGTGGGGCAAGGCTATAAACTCTGAAAGCTCACATCTAGTGACATACTTCCTCCAGCAAGGCCACACTTCCTAAAGATGCCATACCCTCCCCAAACAGTGCCACCAACTGGAGACCAAGTGTTAACGCCTGAGCCCATGGGGAATATTGTTCTTTCCAAACCCCTTGAGTGCACAATTTTGAGACCAGCCTGGTTAACATGAACTGTATCTGGGGGAAAATTTTTATTTTTACTAATTAACTGTTTCCAAAAACCAATTAATGAGAACTGGGTATGGTGGTTTACACCCGTGATCCCAAAATTGGGGAGGCAGGCAGGGGGATCAGAGATATCCTTCCTTACATGATGAGTTGTGATCAGCATGAGCTGACACACTCGCTCTCAGAGGAAAAATAAAAATATAAAAATGTAGGAAAAGAAAAGTTAAATTTCACAACCTAATCAGCTAAGCCTGTTTGTGTGCATTGATAGACAGTTGCCACCACCAACACTGTTAAATCTGAGTGACCAGAGTTTGGGAGTTGGGTCTCCCATGAGAGCTGTAAAGAATGAATTAGCATATTCAAAGTCACATTGCCCCTGTATTGAAGTCGGTGGGGGACATGGATAAAGATGAGGAAGGCAGTGTCACTAAGCAAGAAGTCGACAGAGGAAAGACTCCGTGAATGATCAGTGTCTCTTGCTGGAGTGATATTCGGACTCCCAGGGGTCAGCTGTGTGTTGCCGAATGTGCACAAGGAGCAGATGTCTGCCACCTGCCCCTCGATCTGATGAGTGTCTGCCAGAGGTCCAGTGTGTTTTAAGGTCGACACTTGCTTCTCCTTGCTCATACTGTCAGTGTAGGAGAGGTCACCTCTTTCCTCACCATGCATCATTTTGTGTTTTCTTCTTTTCTTTTAGTACTCGTGGTTTTTCTTTGATGTGCTGATAAAGTCTATGGCTCAGCATCTGATAGAAAACAACAAAGTTAAGGTAGGTGACTCCACTGGGGGCTTGTTTGTCTTGGGAAAACAGCTTTCACTGGGTTGATAGTTCACACCTATTCGTGTTTTCTGCACGCCGGGGACTCCTAGGCTTGTTTTATATACAGTCAGTAAAATATTTCGGCTTCACAACGGTCCTGTGAGGGGAGTACAGTTTTTACATAAAGAAACTAGAATGTTTGAACTACTTGCCCCAGTCCTGAAGTTAATGAGTGGAAGGACCAAGTTTGGCAACCCGTCCAGCTCCAAGGCCTTAGTTCCTGGCTGCTTACTAGGTAATTAAATCCAAAGAGAAGTGCGTCTTTTTCTTTGACTAGCTTAGAAATCCTCTTGAACTGGGACCAATTAAACGTTAATGTAAAATGCCATCATCTGGTGTTTATTAGGTGTCTTAACCATGGAACATATTTCTGTCTACAGATGGTTGAGTCTCACCAGCCACCTATCCTCCAGAAGCAAATAACAGGCCCTGCTACGCTCCATCTCTTTGGGGCAGATATATGTAGTCTTAAATTTCCCCCTCCTTCACTGCCTCCTTTTGGGGGTATTGGGTATGTGTGTTTCTGGGACTATGTCCCTTGGTTCCCACTATTACATTTTGTCCCTTTGTTCTCATGAGGCTCATTCCCCAATTGGTCTTGTCTTTGGACGGGTTAGGGTGTGGCCTTCTGGCTCTCCGAGGCTCACGGCAGCTTCTGTGAAGTCCTAATGTAGGACACACACTGACAGTGTCATTCTCTGTTTGATGACTGGAAGAGCTGCTTCTGAGGCAGGAGTTGGGAGTTGTCCCTGTGACAGTCAGTTGTGGCCCTGTGGCAGTTGAGGGTGTGATTGGAGCATGAGAAGCTTCTGCGAGCTTTGGGTTGTGGGGCTGCACGTGCCCTTCGGATGCGTGTGCTGTGATCTTATGTTGGGAGAGAAAGCCCTGAGAGGGGACATCAGAGGCTCAAGACCTTGGCCTTTTTACTCAAGGGCTCTGGTTCCTCAGAGGAAGCCTAGGCAAGGGCCACCAAATTTTGCTGAACAGAAGGTTGGTGGCCTAGAACCTGCAGCCAAACCTCACCTGTTGAGCAGGCATTGATCCTCGCCAGTTGGTCTTTGTTTGTTTTTCCTGTTTCAATCCAACTTAAAGATTTTGATATTTACTGCATAGGGAGATGCCAGATGGAAGGGGGTGCTTGCCTTGCACAGAGATGTGCACCCTCCAAATTCATGTCAAATCATGCTGCCAAGTAAGAATCAAGCAGTATGCAGCCAAATGTGCGCTCTTACACATACCATTTGATTATATATATATATATTTTTTTTAGTTAAACAAGTGCAACAAGATTATAGCTTGCAGCTTTTCCATTGTTGCCACTGTAGAGTACCACTGGACTAGACAATAGACATTTGTTTCCTCAGAGTTCAGAAGCTGGAAGTTCTAGGTCAGAGTTTACGTGGGGTTGACCTTTCTGAAGTCTCTACTCTGTTTATGGATAGTTGCTTCACCTGCAAAGGTTTATGTCCCATGATGACACCTGTCACACTGGGTTATGCCCACCCTGATGACATCACTTTACCTTAGTCTCTAAATACCCTGTCTGCAAAAGTAATCCCCCACTGAGATATTTCTGGAGTGCTACAACTTAAACATGTGAGCTGGGCTGATGACTCAGTGGGTCAAGGACTTATGTGGAAACATAGGGACCTAAGTCCGTGTCTCCAGAGCACTGGAGAGCCAGGCTTGTTAGCACGCTTCTGTAATCCCAAGGTCGTAGTGAGACCTTGTCTCAAACAAGTTGGAAGGTGAGGCCCGATGCCTGAGGTTGTCCCTTGACCTCCACATTCATGCTATGGCACACACATGCCTACATGGATTGGGGGGCCTGGGGGGTGGTGGGGAGCACATGAGCAGGCACTTAGGGAAAAAACTCATCTTCAAGATATGAATTTTTGAGTGTAGTTCAATCTACAAACAACCCTGGGATAATTTTTATATTTTAACCCTCTGATCACATCAGAGGCCATTGTGACCTGACTGCATCAGCTCCCGTTTTGCTCAGCAAACAACCCTTCAGTGTTATAAAAATAAAGGAGTCCAGGTAAAACATGCACATGTAGCTTGGTGGCCACTAAGCCTTGGAATGATCTTTCTAGATCATGTGGCTTCGGGGAGCCCAGAACTGCTGGAACAGGCAGCCACTTGAGGGTGCTTCCGCCCTTTCCAGCCCTACGGCAGGTTCCCCTCACCTCTGCTCTGAGAAATACTTTGTCTGTCTTCGGACTGGCAGTCTTTCCCTACCTTCGTTGTCTCTTAGTCCTAAAGCAGTGTTTAGAGAGTGGTGAACAGCCCCATTTCCTATCCAGTCCTGGCTCCAGCCTGTAAGAGCTCCGCCTCTCTACAGTGGAGCTGACTCTGAGGGAGATTTAGGAGCCACTCCTGACACTTGAAAAGATTTACGTCTTCCAGTTTAGCCCTGCCTGGCTTGTGTGAGGTGCCCTCCTGCTTCCCACGGGTCACCCATCCATCTAGGCCTCCTGACACAGCTGCTGCCAGTGCTATGCACACACACATATCACACACACACATCACATACACACACATATCACACAACACACATCACATACACACATACACACACATCATACACACATATCACACAGCACACACACACATCATGTACCACACACATATATAACACAAATACACACACACACATACACACATATCACATCACACACCACACACACACAGACACATACACACCCCACACACATACCACACACCACACTTATCACACACCATACACATTACACACATACACACACAGCACAAACACATACCACACTACACATACCACATACATCACACACATACATACATACACACCATACACATCATATACACCACACACACCACACACATCACTCACACACCACACACATCACACACACACATATCACACACCACACTTATCACACACCATATGCATTACACACATACACACAGCACAGACACATACCATACCACACATACATCACACACATACATACATACACACCACACACATCACACACACACACACACACANACACACACACACACACACACACACACACATGTTCATAGTTTAGGGAACAAGTTCTTTTATCATTCATGATTTCCTTCCAAAACTTGGGTCAAATCCTCTTGAGTTTTTATATTTTTATCTAAATATCCTGAATTTATTCTGATATCTTTCTATTGCAGACTTTGATTTCCTCCTTAGTGAGTCTGAGGTACCGACTCATCCCGCAGGCACCCTTGGGCCTTGGGTTGGAACGGGAGCTGATGCAGCTTTGGTGTTACTTTTGGGGATCTAGTGTGCAGAGCTGTGGTGGACACCTTCAGCGTGCAGCTGTGTACATTCCTAATGTTGGATGGGTGACCCTGCCCACACATGTTGGCATGGAAGAATTAATGTGGAAACCATTTTGCTTTCTTTGAATGCTGAGCTGTGGCTAAAGGTGGAGGTGTACCCACCTTCCAGTCCCCATCTGTCAGCTACGTTTGAAGCATTCCAGAACTGGCATCTGAAAGCAGCTCCAGAAGGTGGACGTCTAGCTTCTGATGCCATGTGTGTGTGACTGAGCCCGACTCGGGGCCATCAGAGGAGACAGGTGCTTGGGATTTACAATGAGTTTCTGAGGAAGGTGTAAAACTCATGGCAGCAGGGCCTGCTGGGAAGTTCCCTGACTCGGCGTTCGTGGGCGATGTTTTTGGGAACTTCTGTCACTTATGTTTAGTAACTGCAATTCCCTCACACTTGCTTCCCACTTCCTTCTTCCCACGCGGTGTCAAACCAAGTCCTGGCATCCCACAGGTGTCCTTAAGAAAGGAGTGTGGAAAGCCCTCAGAGGTAGGAAGTATATATGTCCTAAGTGCTGTTGCTTAGCCTTCATGCAAGGCAAAAGTTTTTATTTAAAAAGTGTACTAAATACAGGCTGAAGGATAAGTGGATTGTTTGGGCTTCCCCTAAAGCAAATCTGAGCACTCCTGTGCCTGTGTGACAGGCTGAATGTCACCACTCATGCTTCCACCCCTCAAGTCTTGTGAGTAGTTTTTTGTTAGATATGGAATGCAGAAGAAAAACATAAAGGACAAAGGGCACATCCTCCACCCTGAAGCTGCTATGGTCATTGGAGAAAGGAGATACTCAGTTGGGACAATGAGAACAGGGTGTAGGAAGGTGTGGGGGGGGGGAGCCAAGCAAGCAGAGGTGGAGATGGAGGTGAACCTGACCTGAACTTTGAAGGATGCCACACTTAGGGAAAGGAGGAGTCTTCGGCAGAGGCAGCAGGTCACACTCAGCAATATGCATAGTGTAATGAATGACTAAGACACGGTAGGACACGACCATTCATTCAGCCCAACCATTCCCTCCTCAGTATTTGCTGAGGGGGAATGAAAGCACGCATCCACACAAAGACCTGTGCAGGAAGGTGCACAGCAGCTTTCTTCACAATAGCAAAACCTGGAAACAACCCAAATGCCCATTGGATGGGAAATGGGTAGGCAAATTGTTGGTGACACAGTATGACGGAGTACCACTTAGTAATTATAACTAAAAATACAACTCTTAGACCCCAAATGTGGGTTCATTTATGTTTAAGACAATCCAGGAAAGGAAAGACTATAGGGACAGAAAATACTGCCCATCGTCAGGACCTGGGCATGGAGGAGTTGAGTCTGGGAGAAGAGGGCTGGCTCCTTGATCGTGTAGTTTACGCAGCTCTGTTCATCTGTCAGAATTTTCCAGACTCTGCACTTGGACAGTCTGAGTTTAACCAAGTGTCATGGTGCATGACTATAATCCCAGCCCTGGGGAAGTCAGAGTTCAAGTCTACCTTGGGCTACAAAGCAAAACCAACTAAATGAAGCCTGGGGGCTGGAGAGATTGCTCACTGGCTAAGAGCACTTGCTGCTCTTGCAGAGGACCCCTGCCTGCTCAATTCCCAGCATCCACATGATGGCTCACAACTGTAAACAACTGTAATCCCAGTTCCAGGGGCTCTGACACTTCATAACCCTGGTTTTAACAGCAGTGTCTACAGGGGTGTGACTGCAAGGCTGGTGCTAGGGCTGGGTCTTCGTGGAGAGCCCACTCAGGATGGACCTAGGTACCATACTTAGAGCAGGGCATGGACAGAGTACAAAGAATAGGGACTAGAGGGGGTAGGTCCTGTGATACAGGTACTGGACAAGGAAACCCTTATAGGCAACATCCCTTAGGGCAGCAGGTGGCAGTGCCTGAGCCAGTGGGGACACTACAGAAGTGGTGACACGAGACCTTGTGCCAGGCTGTGGCCAAGGAGTGAGATTTTGCTTGCCTGAGAAGTCCGTGTCTTGGCCTCTCTCCGTGGAGCTGTTCTTGTATATTCCCACCCTGCACACTGGCCACATTATCTTAGATTTTATTTTCCCTTTCAGTTCAGTTTATAGTGATCTCCATAAAAGCGTGTAATTACCTAGGTCTTTATTACTTTTACTGCCTCCAAATGTGTGTCTTGCCACATAAAAAGGCCTTAGTTTGTTTTATTGTCAAAATAGAATTCCTTAGTCTAGCTGTTTGTGGCTGCCAGGAGGGTATTCCACAGCTTTCAAAGGCCCCGAGTGACCGTTACAGTATGACTGGTAATGGCATTACTGATGGGTTGATGTGTAAATTGTCCATCATTCATCAGCACTTTTAAAAATATAAACTTACGGTAGAGATTCATCTAAGAAACACAGAGTGGAGAGGGTAGCGTAATGAACTTAATGTTACCAGCAGTCCAGCTTGAGCAGTTAGCAACATGTCCGTCGCTCTTGCTTTCTGTGCCTAGCCTCCCAATCGCTGGGTCCTCTCCAGTGGGGAAGGCTTTTTAAGAGATATCACAACTACATGACTCTGAGACAAAATTAGCCTCCGTTATCCTCTAACACCGTACTATATTCAGCTTTCCCGCAGGTGTCCCGAAATGTCTTTTTACAGTTGGCTCGGCTGAGTCAGAGTGTAAATAAGGTCCGTGTACTGCATTTAGCTGGTGTGCTTCTCGGATTTGGGGGGCTTTGGTTTGGTTTTGTGTTTTGCTTTTTTCTTCAATTCTTAAACTGTCTCCTCTCCGTTTGTTTTCAGTGCAGTGTGTGTGCTAAAAAACAAACAAACGAAACACTGTGGTATTTGTCCAGCAGACTTTCCTGAATTCTAGGATTGGCCAATTGTTGTCCCACAATGTTATGTAATATGGCTCTTACTTCCTACATTACCTCACACTTACAGTTAAAATTTAGACGCTTGGTTTGCTATTCTTTCTGGCAGGGATACTTCATAGCTAGTACTATTATATGCTGTCAAGAACATACATGTGTGATAGTCCCAGTTTTGGTGATAATATTGGTTAATGAGTTTCCTGTCCATGACAGAGGTCTTTTATAAAACCATTTGTCCTGGGTTTGTAGCTGTTTAGTCAGCCCAGCTCTGAAGGACAGCAGCATTTCTTGGCACTCCACTTTCCCAGGATTGGCCATCTTAGGTAGTAAGCAATCTTGCCTGACAGTGAGTTGGCTTTTGAGTGGGTTCTGGAAGCCGATGGCCTGTCAGTGTTGTCGTCCCGGGACATAGAGTGATTGGTTGTACATTGGGAACAAAATCCTTTTAACTTTTCAAAGCAAGTTTTTAAGGATTGTTTCAATTCATATACATATAACCTGATCCTACCTCACTAGGTTCTTGAGTCTATATGTGCTTAGAAAACTGTTCTTGGTGTTGATTGAAATGATTAAAACACAAGCACTTCAAATCTTCATAATAGGTTATGGTGTTTAATGCATAAAAATTACTCATAGTTTCACATCAGAAAGATAGACAGCTGGCTCCAGTCTCAAAGTGTGGCCTGCTTGGTGACATCCTAGTGCCTCTACAACAGGCCATATCACAGTGGCTCAACTGTGATAGGAAGCTTGATTTTTTGCTTTGGAAAATCATGAGCTGGCAGGTGGTTGAGAGGACGGCTTGTCCCACTAGGGTCATGCGGGGGACTCAATCTCCCGTCTGGTTATCCAGCCTCGGGTGTCACCCTCTCTGACAATGTAGGAACTGGCTCCTCATCACAGCACATTCCAGCATAGGAAAGAAAAGAACAAAGCAGTCTGCTTCTCTGAACATGGCCTGGGAGGACCTGCCACTCTTTGCAGCCCATTAGTTAGAATCTAGTCACATGGCCCACATCCAGCTGTTAAGTTAGACTGGGAAATAGAGTCTCTGGGGGCAGCCACTGCCCCTGCATTTCAAACAGGCTCAGTCATCGAAGGGCCGTTAGAGGCTAATTGGGACTTTATACTGAGCTGCTAAGCATTGGCTTCCTTGTTTGTAAACTGAGGTGCTCTGTTCTTGTAGCTGTTGGAATTAAATCCATGACAGGTTAGTGGAGGGCTCAGTTGAGCTCCCTCCTCGCTTCATCTGTAAGCAGCTCTGTTTATGGAGTCAGGGAAGAAGCTGTGTGGTCTCATCTGGCAGAAGACTTTGGATTCCTGGTAGATCTGGATAGGAATCATTTGAGTTGTATGCCTAACCATGCATTTACCTACCCTCTCTCACCATCTGTAACATGGGGACTGAGTCATAAGGATTGTGGGGTGGCTACCCACCAACCCCACAGTTCCCCAGAGTTTTCCTAGGTGAGAATAGCAGGAAATATTAGATAGAAGGTTGTAGAGTATGGAGAAAAGATAGAAATACAGGATAGCCTCGAGGGCCCGGAACCTATTTCAGAACCCCAACTGTCTCTGCCCCAGGGTATTTATAGAAAAGCCAAGGGGTGGAGCAAAAGACCTCCCCCCAGTACAGCCAAGTGCAGACCATCTCAGACACCTGCACTCAGGCCTGTGGTCCAATCATCCTCTCTATGCAGACCTGCTGGGTAAAGCCACTAGGAACCTAAAAATGGGCTCCCACAAAGGATCGTACAAGGATTGCAAGTAACTAAGAGTATGAGGTGCAGGTGCCTGCCACTTAGAAGATTTGTGATAATAAACGCAGCTGATTACTGAGTAGTCAGCACTGTTTTTGGTACACATTAATGAGAAGAAAGATCATTATGTGAACTTGCAAGCAGAAGGCTGCCGTGATCTTTAAACTGGCCATGTGCATTCATCAGTGTGCTTATGTGTAGTTTGAATACTTGGAGCGTAAGCCTAGACAGTGCTTTCTCTGAGAAGGGCCGGCAAGATGTCTCATTGGGCAAAGGCATTTACCACCAAGCCTGATGACCTGAGTTTAGTCCCTGGACCCACATGATGGGAGTAGAGAAAAACTCCAAATAGTTGTTCTCTGACCTCCACACACACATACCATAGAATGTATACATGCACACACACACACACATACACACACACACACACACCACAAACTTGCTTTTTGAATTTTGAATAAAGAATATAATAGTGTCTGAGAAATGCTAGCCCCAGCATCAAAGATGCTCACAGGAAGTACAGGCTCCTGTCCCTTTTCCTGCCAAAGCTCTTGGATCAGAATTTCTATCCTCATTTATATGAACTACTACGGTTCTCTTTGTCATGTCAAAGCAGTTCCAAATATTTGACAAATTTGAGCATTTTTATAATACAAATACAAATTCAAATACTATACTATAATTTAATTTTTAAAATTGGGTTAAATTTTTTACTTGAGGTTTCCATTCCCAAAAGTATTGATAAAATAGTGTATGGAAAGTTACTTTTCAGCAGACTTACTAGATTGCATTAGGAAGACTATAACTCACTTCATCCAATCCCAGACAAGCTAAATTAGAACTCTGTCTTGTTTTGTTTTTTTTAATCGACTTGGAGCTGAGATAATTCCACCCCTAAGTGCTACAACTTAAAACATCATGAATGTTTGCTCTGAATCTCTCTCAGTTACTACGAAACCAGAGATTTCCAGCCTCCTACCATCATGCGGTGGAAACTGTGGTGAACATGTTAATGCCACACATCACACAGAAGTTTCGAGATAACCCGGAGGCATCTAAGAATGCAAATCACAGCCTAGCTGTGTTCATCAAGGTGGGGACCTCCAGAGAGGAAGGGCATCAAGGTGGGGCCACCAGGGGGGAAGGGCATCAAGGTGAGGACCTCCAGAGAGGAAGGGCATCAAGGTGGGGCCACCAGGGGGGAAGGGCATCAAGGTGAGGACCTCCAGAGAGGAAGGGCATCAAGGTGGGGCCACCAGGGGGGAAGGGCATCAAGGTGGGGACCTCCAGGGGGGAAGGGCACCGCTGTGGTGTGCTTTCTAAGTAGCTACCCACAAGAGTGATAACAGAAGCGCTCTGACAAGTAGAGAGTGTGTGTTTACATCAAAGCATAAACTCATGAACAGTGAATCCTGACCAGAACCCAGGGTTCTGTAAATCGTGGGTCTCAGCTCATGACTCTTGGCTTGTTTCGCCCACAGAGATGCTTCACTTTCATGGACAGGGGCTTCGTCTTCAAGCAGATCAACAACTACATCAGCTGCTTTGCTCCTGGAGACCCCAAGGTAGCGTAGCCCTTGGGCACTTTTCCTTGAGTCTGGCTGGCCCATTCCCATCTGGGAACCCACCTGTCCCTCTNAGTTCTCGTCAGGATTTTCTTTTGTTCCTCTAGAGGCATGCTTCACTCCCCTCTTAGATATACTGGCACTTATTTGGATGCATAAATGTGAGGTATTAGGGATCAAGTAACCCTGAACAAGAAGTAGGCACACATGATGGCGTTTGTTCTTCAGCACTTAGAGTGATCACAGATCATTTACCACAACCAAAGAAGTAACCACGTAGCCTTTCTGACAGAATTATCTTTATTACCTTCCAGCTTACTAATTTTTTTAAAAAATTGTATTGAATCTGTGTAATTGTAAGCTACTTGAAATCCTTTTTAGACACGAGGAGCATAAATAATAAATGCCTTCAAGTCTGCTGAAGGCATCATTTAATGAAGTGTATTCTTGGTTTTCGCACAAATCCCTGCAGCCACCCTAATATCTATAAAGAAACAATCATTCAGTTCCCATGGGCCAAGGAGCAAGCACTAAATGCTTAGGTACTCTGCTTCTAATAGGTTTATTAGAATCTTATGTACAATATCCAGCGAGGTTCTCATGCCTAAGCATTTCTTCCTGCAGACTCTCTTTGAGTACAAGTTTGAGTTTCTCCGTGTGGTGTGCAACCATGAACACTATATTCCTTTGAACTTGCCAATGCCATTTGGAAAGGGCAGGATTCAGCGATACCAAGGTAATACGTCCCTACATGGTTTATTTGCTCACGAAGAGAATAGTATCATTTGTAAAAAGCAAAGTATCGATTCAAATGTTATCCCATAATTTGATTTTATTCATGGATGAGTGTTTTGGGGTGTGTGTGTGTGTGTGTGTGTGTGTGTGTGTGTGTGTGTGAAATTTCTATTTCCACAATCGTTGATAAAATCTTACGTAGAAACCAACTTTTCAGCAAACAGAGAGACAACCACACAGAAGCTTTTCCGGGTTTATCAGACATAGACATCATGACTTGTTTTTCATTTTAAAATTCTTTTACTTAATAGAAATCTGTCTTATTTACTGCATTTGTTTTTGTTTTGCTTTCCCCTCTTGTAAATTAGCTTTTCTTTCACCAACTGTGGAGTCAAATGACACTCCTGTAGGTAGGTGTGGGACAGAGGCTTGCCCTTGCATTTTCCTCCAATTTTAAAACGAAAGGAATGCAAGTGGCCGCTCAGCTGCTTCATACGCTGCTCATTGAGACGTCTCTGTACATCTGATCAGGTTTTCAGTTTCTGATGAATGGGTGAATTTGTTTCCCATGGAGCCAAGGCATTGCTGTCACACCCCAGAGAGTCTCTGCTTCTTGGATGTGTCTAGATTCTCTGGCATGCTGTCTTAAGAAGCAGAACAAAGCCCTGCTTCACCCCCAAATCACACCCCACCATTCTCACAGCCCTTGTCCGTGGAGGCATCAGGAGTATAACACACGTGGCTTTTTCATGAGCTTTTTGTGTTTGCATGCTGAGTCCTCATGACTGAGTTCTGTGCGTCCACTTGTCACGCACTGGGCTCGAAGACAGGCATAGCGAGACCATAAGTCATTTTCTTCCCTAAGAGATTTAGGGGAGCCCCGGCCTTAGAGACGAGTCTGCAGAAACTGTAGTAAGCAGCTGCACATGATCGTTCTGGAGGAACAGATCGTTCCTTTCTTCTGGTGTGCTCGGTAGGGACTTCTGCCAGTGTGTTGGGGACTTAAAAGGAACTATCAGAAAGGCTTTGGAAGTCAGAGGCGGGTCCGTAGGACTTTCTTGGATGATGGTGTCAGTTTGCTGACTTGGTCCTCCTTTGTGCTTCCTGCAGTTTGGGGGTGTGTGTAACTGCTTTTATTGGCCCCCTTCCAGTAGGCTACGTGTCTGTCCCTCCCTCTTTTCCAGATGAGTCCTTAGCCTCATCATGCTGCTGGCTGATGAGTTACTGGTTTGGTTTGGTTTGGTACATTGTGCATTTCAGTTTTAGTTTAAGACAGACACTTTAGGAAAGACTGCAAAAATAGTGTATTTGTTTAATGAAAGCTGAATAAATAGGTTATGTGCTGCTGTATCATTTAAAATACATTGATTTTACTGAGGCTGTAACAACAGGCAGTGATAGCCAGGGAAAGGATAGCTGAACTCAGGAAGTAAATGGTATTTGAATAAATCATATGTATTAATTCTTTAATGATGTGGTTTTATTTTTTAAAAAATCAGCTGGGCGGTGGTGGCGCACGCCTTTAATCCCAGGACTCGGGAGGCAGAGGGAGGCGGATCTCTGTGAGTTTGAGGCCAGCCTGGTCTACAGAGTGAGATCCAGGACAGACACCAAAACTACACAGAGAAACCCTGTCTCGAAACCCCCCCCCACAAAAAAATCAATTTTCTGTAGTCCTGTTAAGACAATAACTTCATTTTTAAAAATTTGTAACGTATTTTTTATATGATCACTGTTGTATATTCTAAAAATTGGTACTAAAATCAGTTCCACACTCAAAATTCAGGACGACTATTTGTATTTCAGTTTGGTTTTCCTAATAGAATTTGAAGTGTTAAGAGTAGGGCACCTTGCAGAGTCACCCATTTCCCTATGTGAGGCGGAGTCTTGTCACCTGTAGCCACACAAAGGTGGCCGAGTGGAGACAGATGACGTGCTTGCTTGGCTCAGGCAACACTGGACCCTCCTGAACCTAAGTACTGTCTNTCTCTTCTTTTCAGATCTCCAGCTTGACTATTCCTTGACGGATGAATTCTGCAGAAACCACTTCTTGGTGGGGTTGTTACTGAGGGAGGTGGGCACTGCCCTCCAGGAGTTCCGGGAGGTCCGCGTCATTGCCATCAGCATGCTGAAGAACCTGCTGATAAAGCATTCTTTTGATGACAGATACGCTTCCAGGGTGAGTGGTTCCCAGAGGAGGGAAGTATGCATTGATAAATGTCCTTTATTTTCAGTGGTGTAGGGGAAATCATTAGTTAGATAAATCCTGTTCACAGCTTTTTTTTCTTGTAGGAAAAGTCCAAACGAAAGCAGCAGGCAGTGTAACTCCGTCTGCCATCTGCCGCTCAGACCCAGGGAACACACTTACCATGTCCATCTTTTTTCAGAGCCATCAGGCAAGGATAGCCACTCTCTACCTGCCTCTGTTTGGTCTGCTTATTGAAAATGTCCAGCGAATCAACGTGAGGGATGTGTCGCCCTTCCCTGTGAACCCAGGCAGTGTACGTATACAGAGCTGGTGACTGCACCTCTCCGCGTCCTTGGGGCTGCTATAACAGAGTGCCGCAGACTCTATGACTCAGAACGTGGAGTTCTATTCCCTCGCATAGAGAATACAAAGTCAAGGAGGTTGCGGGAAGGGGTGGTTCCTCACTTCTGCCCTCGCAGGCAGCAGCTGCTGACTTGGTCATTCCTCTTTGCCTCAGTCCCCACACAGTGCTCTGTCTTTGTGAGCCCACCCTCTTTCCTGAACTGAGGGCCCACCCAGTATGACCTCTCAACTTACATCCTATTTGTATGTGAAAAGATACCATTTTCAAGCAAGATAATACTAACACTCCAGGTTGACATGAATTTCAGGGGACACTACTCTACCCACTACACTCTCTCCCCTTATTCTGCTAACATTATACTGCATAATACCCATGGGAAATTACATTCCTTCTTCAAAAATTTTTAGATGTGTCTATTTTTATCTTATGTGTGTGTGTTGCTCACATGTATGTGTGCGATGTGCATGCAGTGCCTAGGGAAGCCAAATAGGGCATCAGCGCTCCTGGAACTGGAGTTAGAGACCGTTGTGAGCTGTCATGTGGGTGCTGGGAACCCAACCTGGGTCCTCTAGAAGAGGGGCCAGTGCACTTAACCACTGAGGCATCGATTCAGTCTTAGGAAATTACATTTCTGACTAAGATGGAATCAGTCAATTAACCTTCAACCTTGAGTCTATTAATAGCCTAATTCCACCTGTTTGACAAAATGGGTGTGGTAGCACATGACTGCTCTCCCTGCACTCAGGAGGTAACAGGAGGAGTGCAAGTTCAAGGCTAGCCTGAGCTACATATCTCAAAACAAGGGATAGGGATCAAGGAACAAAAAGATGGTGTGGCGCTAACCTTTGCCCTCACTGCTCACATAGGCCTTGGTTCTGACCACACCCCATGCCTGTTCTGGGGAAAGCCACCTCTTTGAGCTCCTATTTCTCTTCATTAGATTGTAAGTCAGTGATGTCAGGAAGAAGAACGTGGGACATGCAGGCAAAACAGCCATATGCATAAAATAAATAAAGATTCTTGGAATTATCCTAGAATTCAACATTTTTAAAGCATGAACAACCGATTCCCTGTCACAACTCAATTGCAAAAGGCTTTTTCCTTATTAACTTGTAATGAAAAGCAAGTACTCACAGTGTGTGTGTGTGTGTGTGTGTGTGTGTGTGTGTGTGTGTGTGTGTGTGTGT